>LGAG01000291.1:789136-805300 GCA_001278395.1 Lerema accius | reverse complement strand
GTAGGATAACCCTACGGATAAAGCAACTACTGTAAATTGCATGGAAACTCCATGGATTATGAAAGGGAATTTCAATTTGCAAACTGAGAGAGCATTGCTATGTGTACCGATTTATAGAGCATAGAGCTTTCCCATTCTATGTTGTATCAATAATTCTGTGTTGCATCAATAGTTTGATTGGTTGCATCAAAACAAAGGCTGTGGTTTTTAATTAAAAATTGTAGGAAATAACAACTACTTTAACATTAGGAAATACACCTTAACTCATGTGAAGTCGTATTAATAATCAATGCAGCATTTTGGTATAACTGTTGCTCATTTGATAATACAATTTGCGGAACAAAGGTCCTGATTTTGGTTTCACATTTTTGTGAAAATTTATGAGTTTTTTTCATATCAATGAAATATGATTTTAACGGTTTATTTCACATTATTCCTACTTATTTAGCTATATAAATGAGAAATTATAACATTTGCTTGTGGTCTATGAAAATCTCTACATTTATAAAATAGCGTTCATTACCAAAATCTTGTATTCTCTGAAGTATTTCCAAGTAACGGGAGACAGAGACAGGCCATTAGCTAAGCTTGTGAACAGGAGGCTCGATAAGCGGATTAGCGTTCAGCCTTGCACGCATTAGACGTCAATATGGACCCCAAAAACCAAATGACCATTGGGTTTAAGTTAATACTTAATTACCACTTAATAAGTAAAGAAAAACTAGATCAAACTATGACCCCATTTTTTATGACGCCTCATCTCACATTGACTTTTTTTATAAAATCTTCAACTTTTAAGTAAATTTCAAATAAACAGACCTATGTTAAGTGTCAATATTTAAAAAATCTGAAAATTTTATTTGGTAGATTAAAATAGCAATAAAACAGCACATAAATTCACTAACCGCAACCTGTGGTTTTACTCGCGTTCACCATAATTAAAATCCAGTTAAATCAGGCATTACTTAATTTAATAATATACTGACACAATAATAATTTATTTACTTTAATTAAGTTCACCGTGACCTATAGGCAACTTTCACTATTTGCTATATCTAATAATTTTGTCGCATAGATTACAAATATAGTACCTACGAGTATGTCATAAATATATTATTTCACAAATATGTGGTTAAGCCCAGATGGGTCCGCAAGATAGATAGATAGTGAATTTTCTATTAAGCTGCAAACGTGATATGTGAATCAGAGAAATTCCCTCGTTTGATTTCCCTTGAGCGATCAGTATCACAGCCCACTTTCGAAGCGTCGAAGAAGTTCTTTGGGCGGGATATTAGAACCTAAAATATTCACGATTTCATTTGGGAAAGATACTAACACAAAGTGTTTAGCTTTTTTCTTATTGAAGATGAAACTAAATTGCTTCGCCGTTCGAGGGTCTGGATTATGTGGGTTTTGCCCAGTGAGATATTGAAATCCGCACGGCAGTTCATAGTCTTACCTATTGTCAAATCACTTAAGTTAATAGTAATTGTAATTAGCACTAGATTTGCTCTTCGAAAAGATCGGTTAATGATCCATATAACATTCAAAGTTTGAATAACCGCAGGTATGAAGTAATTTTCACTTGTTGCCATAAATTCGAGACAGTTCTTTATTATGTATTTCCAATATTTTTTCATAATCAATCAGAATATTTTGTGCATTATTATTACAAAGCTAAAAACGTACCTACCAGGACTTTATTGAAAACAAAGACGACTGAAGCGACTAACTTCATTCGAATTATTTTAGTACGTGACTAAATGAAATAAAATAACCTTGCAAAGTAGGAAAAGCGAAAAGTGTTAAAGAAACTGGAGTTTAATGAAGACTGCGCAAAGTTTGTTTGAAAGCAGCTGTGGGGAAATCCAACGCGCGTCGGTTTCATTTCAAATTTAAACCTGCTTGAATAACAAGTTATCTCCATCGGCACGTATCAGGAGTAACAGAATCAACAAATACGTATATCTTTGAGTATAACTACATGTTTTGCTGACGTTCGATTTACGTGCAATGCTTTTAGTTCAGAGTTTAAAAATTTATATAATATGAGTAACTAAGTATAGATAATTGTAAGTTTTTGAAAAATATTACTAATAAAATTACATAGTTATCATGATTTTAAGGAATCATTTTGGTGGAGAAAATAAAACCAACAACAATGTGCAACAACTTCCATAATACGTTAACGTAGCACTACCAGCAGGTTCGTTACTAGCTTCCGCAATTTATTTCTTTTAAATAATTTCTGAATTCAACATTCTCTTAAAACATCTATGTAAATTCTGTTAGTTTTTACACAAATCTTTTTAAAATTTTACTAACTTTAATTCTATTAAACTTCAAATTCACAATTCCAGACTTTCATCAAATTAAAACAACGTCCGCACGACGCGACGCAAATAACATCAAAACGGTTAATTTGTTCAGTGTTCAACAGAAATCGTGAACGAAAGGATTAGTAAATTGCAATTTTCATTTGTCTCGAAAGAAGTCAGCAGGTTCTCAAACTTATTTCACCCACCGCCCCGTTTTCAATAAGCACCCCAAAGTACGCTTAACAATGCGATTGGGAGAAGGAATAAGTCGAAAAGTCAGATACGAGTGAAGTAGAAAGAATAATAAAAAAACATGTCTATTTTTCTTTGGAATACTACACACGATTAACGTCTGATTTTGTAATAATTGAGTAATTTATACGATTTGGGAGTTGAACTGCGAGAGGATTTAAATTGTTGAAAAAACACTTGCAGATTCCACCAGCCCTCATATAGATATTCTTCATTAGTGTGCATTACTGCTCACAGAAAACACTGTTCAAACGATAGCAAACAATTTTATTAACTATCTCAGAAATATATTTTTTGTCAAACATTTTACGGTTTTTGTTCGTAGTCAGCGAGTATAGAATCATACAATTTTTAATCACAAAATATTTTTCACAATGACATGGACAAAGCCACTTTTTAAAACAGCTGAAATGAGTCCACATCTGTATCATGCTCAGTTGCCTGTCGTCAACTCTCATATCGCCAACTGTACAAACTCACCCGCGCCCTTTGTCCCCAATTTTCAGGTTAGATCCTTTGAACTGATTGTGTGCGGAACAATCAAATTTTCCAAACATTCCTTTGTCCCGCATTGGAAATTCCTCTCCAAAATGCTATTTACTGCGAGCTTATTGTACTCGGTGAGAACCGAGTTAATTAATTTTGATAATATTTATTACTAAATTAATAAAATATATTAAATTTTACAATTATACCGCTTGAATGTTTTTACATCTAGAAATTACGCTATTTAGTTATTACCTAACTTAGGGGTTTCCAATTTTGTGCGTTTATTTGAGAAATGAATACGTACAAACAATATTCCTGTTTGTATCGCTCAATTTTTTAATACAAAACAACAACAAAAGTGCCGCTCAAAAATCGGATTGACTAATATTGGAAGGGCTGCCAAGCCTGAGCAAACCATACATTGGTACGTTATTGAAAGTTATTTCAAAGCCGTCGGAGCCAGTCCCCGATCATAAGAGGCTTCCGAGGTTTATTTACACTAGTTTTTCAAGCACACGAATGAAAAAAATTCTGGCTTAAAAATATACTTTTAACAAGTAAGAATTTTTAAGCTACACAAATATCAAAAACTATTTACAGTCGGTACAAAATAGACTAAATTAAATTTTTCAGATATCGATGTACGAGTAAGCATAACATAAGGCCTAAGTATAATATTATTATGTTATTGTAATGCATTTTATTAACTTTCAAATAATACCTTTTCTTGAATCTATTATCCCGGAGGCCGTTTCACCCTTAAGGTAGACTGGTAGACTAAATAAACCACATATTTTTTTAATCGTATTCAAAGTATTAATAATAAGTGTGTTTCGTCGTAAGTCTGTATTGGAGTGACTCGTATTACCTACTCAATTCGCCTATTTCTCCCAATGAAACCATTTTTGATTAGCCAGATCGATTGCCGGCGGCGCGAACATTACGCTTTCGATTTACGACATGGTGACTGCGTAACGTAAATTGTGCCCCTGCCTCACTCACACACACATACTCCTGTCACACAAAACACCACTGCCTGGGATACATGCAACATTTCTGCTTCGATAAATTGGTATTCACGTTCGTTGATTGAGACAGCATTTAGTTACCCGTATGTTTAGGTTCAGTGGACCATTTATTAACTGAACTAACTCCCCTAGACGGCTTTCTATTTTTTACCCATTCCATTGATATCTGTTCGGGTTTAACTAGTAATTAAATACTATACCCGCATTCGATACAAGTACAGTTTTACGATACTTGCTAGAGTTAGATATAATCGTTTTGGACGCTGTCCTAACAAAAAATATAGATAAATGAAAAATAATTAATAGCGATACAAAAACCCAACTGCAAATTTTTTTTGAGACGCCTTAATTAAAGAACACACCCACACCCACAATGGATTGCAATTCAATGACATTTCACGTGTTGAAATACGTCAAACCGTTTAAGCTGTAGACAGTGCAAAATAAATTGTTATAGGTACATAATACACATACATACAAACATACTAAGCTCTTAACATTTCCCCTTCTGTTAGCCCGTAATAATATGAGTATCAGAGTGCTTTTTGACTTTATTTGGCTGTTGCGTGTCGCAATCAAGGCAGATTTATATTTGATCCTTTAGGTAAAGAGCGTTGCTAACGACATTGTTAGCGGCGTCGGAGCGGGGCTGGCATGGCTTGTNNNCGGATTTTGCCAGTGAAGCCGTAATTAGCGCACGAGCTAATGGCCGTCACTCAGCTTTGTAGCGCAACTGCTCCTCGATACCCGACAGTAGTATATCGTCTGCCAAACGGATTTGTGTTAAAAGTTTTGCGTTTTTATATCATTAATTAAAAAACCTTTTTGTTTGTCCAGATTACTTTGTTTTTTCTAGATGCGTTAAAAAAGATTTGTCGACATGATCCTTTTCGTTTTTCTTCCGGAAAGTAGTATTCATTCAATTTTGTTTATAAAAAATCGAATTAATTTGTCATGGTGACATTTACATTTAAGACTTTAGCTTCAGGAAGTTTTGTCAATGTCTTTTACTTATTTTTAATTAATTTCACAATGTCCAAACTTGACGAAGACAAGGGAATTGTTTATTGTAACCGTGTGCGGCTTGGTAATTGGTATGAAGAGACTAAGTTAGAAGAGGTTTTGTATATAATAATAATTAATAGGAAAACAATAAACCCAAATACTGTTTTTACGGGGTTGGTTTTGTTATGAGAGGGGTGGGCAATAAAAAAAGTCGCAGACTGTGTATCTCTCAGAATTGTGACGAATCCAGTGAGATTTCACGTGTAAAAATCCATTAACCTGTCTGCGCAGTAAAGCTTGCCAAAGAAGTGGACATACATACGCTCAACATTACCCACCTTATGGCACATTCGGGGAAACACTATCAGAATTATCCGATAATAAACCAGTTTTTAATAATGATAATAATTATACCCTTCGTTCTCTCAGTATAAACTTGAGAAGTTTCTAAAGCAAATGAAAAAAGGCGACCTGATGTTGGCGAAGTTTCGTAAAATGACGGAGAATCTGAACACGCCCACAGTGTTGACGCAGTCTGCGGGTAGCATTAGTTTTGGCGCCAAAATAGCTTTGCTTGCTCCCTATGTACCAGGTACCCCAAAAAAAATTATTGCTATAATAATGTTCCAATTAGAATAAAATTGATGCTACCATTTTTACCTTAAGCATATTATTTAATAGTTGTGTACAGCTATATCTCCGGTGTCTTTTCATTTTTATTAGATCTGCCACAAAAATGCGACTACATGATATGAATGAATCTACCTATTTCTTTTGCTATTATAAACATTAATCCTACAGCATGCAATTAACAGACTAAAAAGCTAAGAATCATTATTATATATTACTAGACGATGCCCGCGGCTCCGCCCGCGGAAAAGTCGATAAACAAAATATTGATTTCGTCCCAAGGGAACCTATAATCGGGATAAAATGTATCCTATGTCCTATTCCTGGATGCAACCTATCTGTGTACCAAGTTTCAGCTTAATCCGTTCAACGGTTAGACCGTGAAGGAGGGACAAACATCCAAACATCCAAATATCCAAATATCCAAACATCTTTACAAACTTTCACATTTATAATATTAGTAGGATATTATATACGAGTACTATAAGTTTCCCAAACTTAACTAAACTTTCCATTTTCAGCAACTGACCCTCCTGTAGAAGACAAAAAGGGATTACTCCTTGGCGGTCGAATATCTTCGAACGAAATCAGTTATTCTCAAGACCTGGAGGATGGGTGCTCGATAGTGGCCCATACAAGCCTGGAGCCCGCTGAAAGGAACACGTTTGTCATCACCAGCGCAGATTACTGCAACAGGGAAGGAGAGCCACTAAAATATTATCAAGAATTTCTTCTAACCTTGTCTTCTTCGCTTCAAAGAAAGGTAAATATTTAACCTGAAAATAGAAATTGCATTAAAGGTGGAATAGCACTATTGAACTGTGAAGTTGCTGATCGTGTTCTCCTTAGTGAAGCAATTAGTAGACCTTATTATACCTCTTCAACCTTTCTATGGCCAATTAGTAAAATAAATGTTTTCATAGGGTAAATCTTTTATTTAGTTAAACATAGAGGAACAAGAAACGAATAAATTTTTTAATGAAGTACATACTCTAAATATAGTTAATATTAAAAATGTGAAATGTGATAGATTTCTATCAAAAATATCCATTTGGAAGTTTGGGTTTCCTTCACCGCTACCTTTTGTTCGGACAAGGTGAAACACATTGATAGACTGTCCAAGCATATATTTTGTATTGATTATAATATTTCTCTTTGACGATTTGGATATTTACTTATATCTTTGACACTAAATGACCAGCAACGATTGAGGGGATTTGATTAAAATACGGCAGTAAGTGAAATCAAGCCCTGGATATATTATACTCGTACTACTTATAACAGCATCCTCGAAACAAGTTCCCTTAAAATAAATTCAATACTTTTTGTTTTTAAATTCGGTTTTGAAAATAACTATCGCGGGTGAAGCTGAATGCTTATTTTGTTTTTCAGCCTCTATATATGAGGTACGACCCAAACCCCATTCCTGGCCTTTGTGGCATGTATCCGCTGTATCTCAGCAAGCATCCTGTATCCAACACACGCTGGCGAATGCTTCCTGTCCAGAGACCGAATATAACAAGGTTCGAACAGGAAGGTAAAAATGTTGAGGTAACTATTACTTATCTTTCCTATAAAAATATATTTGCCCTTTGACTGACTGATTGATATGGCTCTGTTTGAGGTTTTCAAAAACATTGATAATATGACAAATAAACAAAATACAATTCGCAGGTAAACACAGACCTCATAGTAAATCATTGCGCGACTAATGTCAATATGGGTGTCAACGTTGGTTGCTGGACTATGGGTTTCTATGGAAAAGTAAGTCATATAATCTTAGTTAATAATTCTAGGATAAACAAACATTAATCTTACGATATTGACCTTTATAGACACAGGTGAAAATTATTTTCTTTCTTCTGAATATAAAATATGACCAATGAATTTATATTAGATTATGATGGATTAATCAAGGGATTACATGAAATACCGGTTTTTATATTTATAGATGAAAAGTATTATAAATTTTTCAGGTTTGTACTCCATTAATGAAAACTTGTCTGGATGTATATGGCCGGGACCTACCTAGTAATGTTTGGCAAATTTATGTTCCCATAGCCAGTTAGATGTTACATTTTTACTTTGTTTTCTTGAATGTATTTCTTGTTTTATGTAATAATCCCGTGTTTTTTTACTTTTATGTTAAAAATATTTAAATAACAGAATCATTCATTTTTTATTTTATATTTAGTTTTAGTAGTTACTTACTTCATTCATGTTCATCTACAGCTGAGAATATTGTGGTAAAGGAATAAACACAGATAATTAATAACGTTGAAACAAATCACAGTTTTGTACCATTTGGGTGAACACGAACATTGCCAAATGACACATTATCTAGTGATAATAGTCATGCCGATTGGGTTGTGAAGCAAGTTTAAAAAACAAATACATAGATACAAATACTGTATATCTACGAAAAATCACGTTGTATAGACATAAACATACTCTCGAAAAATATTACCCTCTTATGGCGCTGTCGAATAAAAATACATTACTTTTACACGAGTCATTTATCTGTAGATAAAAGTAGCCTAGACGTTCAAAAAAGATTTTGCAGAAAGTGCGCCCCCTATAATACTAAAACAAACATTTTTAAATTAGCGCAGATCTTGACTTAAAGACTACACTGCAGACTGTCATAAAAATGCTCTAAAAGCGAGTACTTCATTGCGGACGAGTGGAAAGTGAAAATGTAAGATTAAGAGTTACAGAAAAAGCTTTTTACATTCTGTTTTAAAGGGTCGTCGTTGTTATTTTGGATAGCTGCGTAGGTTTTTTTATTGTAGGTACAATCTACATCAACCCTTTGACTTTATGAAATTCATCATGAATCTGTAAATACTTTTGAAAAGATACAATTAGAAAAATATTTTTTTACAATTACGTAGATATTTGTGTTGTAATTTTTATACTGACTCACAATTAGGTACAATTATGTTTTCGAATGATAACGTCATTATAAGAATAGCATTCACGTATTCACTGTTAAAATGGAGACTCCCGCAACGCAAGTAAACTTTGCGTTTGTTTTCTTGCTTATTATTTCGCCTCTTCGAAGTCAAAACTTCACATTAAATTCAGTATCAGTATTGTAATACTACTCACATTCCTAAACGTTTCCCTGTTTGTGCTATCAGTTCGCAAAGTCAGCCAACCGTTGATAATTTACATCCTTGGTTTGAGGACTTGAGGGTCTTAGCACTCAGTTGTAATATCTCATTTTTTGAAGTATCTTGCCCCAAAACCTTTCTTACCTCAAAGTAAGATTGTTCATAACGAAAATTGGTGGCTCGTCTTATTTCTAGTAAAATATACCGAGGAGGAGTATAATATTATCTAACGAATTTAATATATTCCAATATAAACAGAAATAATACAAACACCAGCTCCCATTTGCATTAAGTTAACAGATACTAAAAATGGAAATGTTACTTACTTAATGTAGCGCTGTGTTTTGAATTCATAATTAGTTCATATTACAGACTTCAAATCAATAAAGGATGGTTCTAACGAAATTCGCGAACTTTTAAGAATGTTTTCTATTAACTACAAAAGAGATAATTCTTTGGATCATCCTTAGATAGTTAATTTATTAATCAAAATGTATCTGCAAATCTTTTGAAGTTACTTTTCAAAGCTCTTTCATATCAATTTAGTCTTTATGAGCTCGTTAATCAGCTTCATACTGATATCTTAAAGTTGATAGACATGAAGTTGCGAACGCCGCGAAATCTTCGTTACCTAATAAACTTTATTCCCTATCTTTTTTCGATTCTTTGTTCGATACATTTCAAGTGGCTCGGTTGTTGGTCGTAAAAGGTAGACGACTAGGAAGTTATCTACTTCAGCGTATAGTCAATAAAGACATTCGAAGCACGTCCCGCCGCCGAGTCTCGCATGCTCGTTGTCGGAACATCGAGCCGAAATTCACCTTGTTTGCCCTTCCACGAGTGGGCTTTGTGAATTGATTCCCCAACCGCCCGTAAAACATGCATTTGCCATTAAAAACTTCAGATATAAATATTCTTTTAAAAAGCACGTTATGTACCTATTAATATATTAAAAATATTTGCCGGGCACTTGAACAGTGGGCACAGTGTACCTACCCGCCGCATATTGTACAATTAACCTGCACTAGGTAACTAGTACTTTAAAATAAATTATTTACTGATATTCGAAATATCACAAAACCTATTCATCCTTAGCGAGCGATTAACCCAGTGATGACAAAAATCAAACTCGCAATTAACATTAATATGTCATAGATAAAATATTGGTTTAGCTACTTGGTACTTAAAACAAGAACAAAAGAATTGTCAGTATAAAACATAAAATGGCATCTTCATTATAAAATAAATTTTAGAGTTTGTTTTAGTAAGTACTCATTTCGAAATCTCGTATACACAAATTCTGTTGTAAATCGCAATGTCTGGGACTCTGGGCACTGCAATAAAGGCACTTTAAGCATACTTGAGGTGCATCCTCGACTCAATTTCCCCATGTCTGCCGTAACGCGTGTGTCCTTTGTGAAATTGTTGTCTAACTGCCAGCCGAGTATGCAATTGAGACGCTTGGAACTTTGTGATTCTACACCCCTGCCTTTATCATTGATACCAACGCGAAATTTCTGTTTGTTGAATTAAACATACATAGGACTTTGAAGAAAACTATTAACCTTCATCCTATTGTATTTTTACACGCCTTATAATTATTTTATTTAAGAGATGTTCAACATGTTGCAAAAGGAAAAATGTACAAGTTATTTCATGATATACATAAATAAATATTCTAGGGTTCGTGATAAATAAAACAACAGTTTTCATTAATTTCATAATACGGTGGGTCCTATTCATCACCGGTGCCGTAAAGCGACATTCATTAAGCGAACAATGGCCGCGATTACAGTTCTAAAAACTCGTCACAGAACAAAGGTTTATCAATGAGGATGTGCGGATTGCATTAGCTCTCCCCGACTGGCTTCACCGTCTATTAAATGACTTCAAACGATACGACTCATCTCCCTCCCCCTGACTTCCGAGGGAAATACCTATAGAGTAAAACATACGACACTACGATATTAAATAAACACCAAACAGTACTTAAACATACAGGAATACATGTTGGAGAGTCAGTTATACATTTGTAAGTAAAGTCACACCTTGTATAGGTACTCAAAAATTTGCTTTATTTACTTACAGATTAGCAAATCCACATTATTCGTAATTTAATAATGAAGTTTTATATAAAATCAAATAGGTAGTTAAAAATCCAGCTATTGCTAATTAGATTCTATACATTTTCATAGTAAAATTTGAAAGTAATCCGAAATAAAAATAAGTGTTTTAGGTTTTAGTGGAGTCTTAAAATTATATTTCATCGTACGACACTATTTGGCTCAATATTGCTATCTCAGACAGTATGATTTGGTAACATCCTGCCACTACGGAGAGATGTAGAGCAAGTCATATGCGTTGTAATCTGTTTGTTTACTCAGCTCTTCCGTAACAAGATATTACAACCGTTGGCCAAAAACAATCTTTGTTTTTCCAATCATGTTGATATACATTATACAAGAAATCAGCTTATGTATTTTATCTCCGATTATTAAGATCCGTGTTACAATTAAATAGATACCTTGTATTGATTACTTTCATTATTGAATTCATGGATTATTACTAGTAATTTCTTTATATTCTATAAATATTTTTTTTACACACAGGCCAACGAAAGATAATTTAATTACTATAATGCCGTCCAAATTTTTTCCCACTGCTGGACATGGACAAAGAACGGTAGCTATTACGCGTGTCGAAATAATTTCGTGTCTTTAACGTATAGAATGCGGTACATACAAAATTTTGTTGAATGAGAAATTGCGAGGCATGAATTATTCACGTGGGAAAGGTTACTGACAGCGAACAACTGTATCTACTGTTCTGAAATACAACAACAATAATTTTGGTGTGTTATTTTAACGATAACAGTTTCCCGAATATACGAGTATGGTTTGTAAATCGGCCGACAACATTTCTATTAAATAATGGATTTAAGTATCGTATTTAAAACAGACCGAATTTTCTTAAATTATGTACCCAAATAAACAATATGACCTAAATGAGAATGACAAAAGGACCACGTCCGGATATTAGATTCTCTCGGTTTTCTTTGAACAAATTAATTTATTCAAGGGTTTTAATAAGAAAATTTTAAGAAAAGAGAAAATTAATTTCGGCTTTCCCTAAAATAATTAAAAAAACATAAAGTTCTCAGTTCTCGACCACTGAATAAGGGAGAGTCATTATTTGCATGCGAGGTATCATCCGCCTAAAACTTTAGTCGTCATTAAAACTTATTACGTAGAAAGAGCCACGCGCCGGATCGTACTTACTTATTTTCAAGCTTTTCTGTTTCAATTTAACTGAACTGTCTTACGTATGTGTATGTAATATATCGGATCTGTCTCATGTACCTACCTGCTTAAATGCTAAAATTATTTTTAAGAACGTTATTTTTTTTAAACCCTTCCAAACCTTTAGCATTAAACTTGTTTAATTTCAGTCTTCAGCCTTTTTAACATAATTATGTATACGAGAGATTGTACCCAGAAAGAAAAAACTTGTAAGCACATAGTATTTGTGATATTTTACATTAAAAAGTGTAAAACAAAGGGACAATCGGAAAATAATTAGTGACGTGTGGCGTCAAAAATTTGTTGCACGATAAACTACCAATCTGAATACATCGCTAATAGCCCTTATGAATGTACAAATTTTAAACTAATTTGAAATGGTAGAGCGAATCCCTACGTTATTATATAAAATTTGATGGAAAATCGAAAGCACGTAGTAGCTACCTATACGATTACCAGTTGACATAAGGGGAGCCGGTCTCAGTAAATACTGTACGTCTCGTCGGGTATATTAGCCGTGTTCGTATACCAACCATTGCTCTAAGTTTCCCAATATCAACGATATTATCCTGCCCTGTATTCTTTGGAAAGCGAACGCCGACTTCTCAAACTTTTTAATAAAAGCAAAGGTGAAATGTAATAAAGTAAATATATGTTTTATCTTCTTTGTTTGTAACTGAGCAATATATTTCAGGTGAACACACAGTTCAAATAAGGAAGTTTGTTAAGGTCAGAGTTTTGATAACACGTAATTCAGATTCTATAAAGTGAAAGAGTCTGGTAAAATTATTAAATGTAAAATTTCTTCAGTAGGTACATTGTGGTCCTAGTTCTTCAATGTAAAAGACAATAACTTAAATAAATAACATAATTAATATGTAGATACTCGTAGTATAGAATAAATACAACTATAAATTAAGTAAAGGATATTTATTTACACAAAGCAACGAGATTATTAGATTTACACAAATGATTTTCTCTTAGAAAATAGATGTTTATTCTAATGGTAAAAGGTAATAAATATTTTCCAAACGACAAATAAGCTCACGCAACATAAAATAATATCGACACATCCAAGCCAATTTCGTTCTTTCCGCCAGGCTTACGCGACTTCATGCAAAACATCTTCCATATGAAGAAAATTACTTGGTTTCACATTATGGGGGTTTTCGAAAATATAAATTTAGTTACTTAAAGATTTTTATGTTGTATAGGTACTCCTTTGAAATTCTATCCGCTTTGATGTCTGCTTCTTGTAAGATCAAAATTCATTCACTGAATTCGTAAATGGCATAAATTGTAGTGAATACAGAGAATAGAATATTAAAGTAATGAGGGGCTTAAGAGACTCTGTAGGAAAGGCTGTAAATTTTGGAAATTAATTGAGCAGGTATGAAAGTGATTGCCAATAGTGAAAAGTACTTTGTATTCCTTGAATCTTACCTAGATCTTGAAAATAATTGAATAGGTAGTGTATATGTAGGTATGCCATACAAGACATAATTTTGTCCGTAGAATCCAAAATTAGTGCCTATTTAGTATCTACAGTAAACTGAGATTGGTTTTTAAGGATACATTCACATTAATTGCAGAATGAACCGAAATATTTCTCTAATAACTTTATTTACGTGGACTGTCCAGATAGTAGATTTAAAAATAGTTCTAAGAAAATAAAAACGAAAATCAAACAGCTAAATTAAGCTAACCTATCGCGCCGTTGCACCCCACAGTACATGCTCGTAACTACGAGTACCTCTATACGGTGACGATGTACAGTAAAGTAATTGTGTATAGTGTCGAATTAATCAAGCAGCGCGTTCACAACGCGTCCCAGTTTGTATCAACACTATCCTAAATTAAACGAAACGCACTACATTTTTTTTTATTAAACCTTATTTTTGCCGCGTTTGCAAATAGAAAAAAAATATTTTATAAGGTGTATAATGGAGTTATGGAAAAATGTTTTTAATACAATTTCTATCCCATCAGTGTTTCTGTCTACCTATGTTGTGGGATTGTTGTTAAGCATTAATATTTATGTTACGTAAAAAATTGCTGAAGGGTTTTTGTATCCTTTATAGTGACAAATTGTATCCATTGGCGCAACAACTTTCGTGAATGGCAACTACGTGGTCTGTGTAAGGAGAGGTTTGAAGCTATTGTAGTGACGTAGTGATAAATTTTCACTATTTTTCCCAACACAATCTGATTGTTACCTAAATAGATGTGGTAGAGTTTGGCTTTAATATCTTTGGCTCGTATTATTATGGTCTTGGTCAACGTGTTGAAGTCACGTATGATTGCTTTTAAAAGTATCTGATAATAATTGCAAAGCTTTTGCAATTTAATTGCAGTTATTATGTAGGTACAATGACATGAATTTATCGTAGTTGTTGTTGTCGATAAAAAATCCTAGTTTTGTATTATTATTGTGGATAATTAACTACGGTTTACTCTGAGAGTTTGTCCTAATTATACAAATTATCATTAATAAACTTCTTTAAGAAAAGGTAAGGTAAGGTTTATGCATTCTATCCAATATGCTGGAAATTCGGAATAATATCCCACGTCGTGCTACTGCGGATAAGAACGTACTGTCAATTTTAAACTCTAATAGGAGCTCGTCTTCCCTTTGAGACTCTTTTACGCCACACTTTGTTTGAATTATTCATACTTTCCGGTAGAATCTCTGAAATCGAACATTGTCTGAACCAAAGCTGCAGAGAACACGAGAACCGTTACAAATGCACTTATCTTCATCGCATTGAAACAGATGGGATCGTGTTTCATTATTAATTCTTTGGTTGACTGATCAGAATAAAATGTGTATATGAGTAGGTAGGAAGAAACAAATGACGGAAGTCCTTAACCTAAAGCAGGTCGTTGACCTCATGTTTGTTATTACAATGTAATTGTTCCTATATTTTATGTACCATAACGAACAGATGTTTTGCAAAAACATATATCAACTTGCTATTAAATCTACTTTTAAATAAAATTTCAATACTGAACAATTTGCTATTATGGTCTCTGAAAAGTAAGAATCAAGTACATAATCGTGCCCAGATGTTGAATACATGGCTATAGTAAAGAGTTAAACAACGGTTACCGTTTAAAAGTCTCGACTTGTATTGTAAAACCTAACAATACTGAAAATAAAGAGGAGGGCAAAGAATAGGAACAAATGAACAATGCAGAGGCTGTTAACTTAGGAAGGCCATCAATCTTGAAAGGGACGACACGGGTACCACTCGAAACTCTTTCTGCTGAACTTTAGTGACGGCCGCTTTATAAATAGAGCGAAAAGTTTGATGACGGCGACAAAACTTTGTTAGGTCATGACTTAATTTAAGTGACCATCGGAAGAGATTTCCATTTTTACGTAGATAAATCGCACGAGGATTTCCTTTGTTGTCACCCACAACGCATAGCTAGCACGCATATCTATTACGACCATTGAGATTTGTTACATAATGATGGTGAATTGATGATTACTGAATAGGGTCATCAACCTCAAGCTGAATGCTATTTGAATGCCAATAACGAGGACCTACTTAAAATATGGAGTCGGTGACAGTTCGGTTGGCAAGCGATTGGACCAGAAAATGAGCTTATAGGTAGAGCTTCGCTTAGCCGCTGTGACGTAAGTTGCATCAAGCTGATTATGATCCGTTTAAAGGATATTGAAGGCAAAATAAAACTTAAACATAAATGAAGCATCATTTAAGGTCTTATCATAAAACGCAAACGTTTTAAAAAAATACAATCACATTGACATTTAACTTAACAGAGAATCGATTAAAAAATAATGTGGTTGAACTTTAAAAATTAACTTAGTACCTACCTTTGCTTTTGTATTACACGGTATTAAACTTAGCTTATAACATTATATTGTAATTTTCTAGTACCAATCTGCCGGGATTAGAAGAGCGTTTCCTCTATACAACCAAGTGTCGGCTTTAGTGGCCATAACTGATCAAAATCTCCTAAACATGTTACTAAAATCCTGCAAAATTCGTGCATCAGA
>LGAG01000291.1:778301-788928 GCA_001278395.1 Lerema accius | reverse complement strand
TAATGAAGCATCATCTAAGGTCTTATCATAAAACGCAAACGTTTTAAAAAATACAATCACATTGACATTTAACTTAACAGAGAATCGATTAAAAAATAATGTGGTTGAACTTTAAAAATTAACTTAGTACCTACCTACCTTTGCTTTTGTATTACACGGTATTAAACTTAGCTTATAACATTATATTGTAATTTACTAGTACCAATCTGCCGGGATTAGAAGAGCGTTTCCTCTATACAACTAAGTGTCGGCTTTAGTGGCCATAACTGATCAAATTCTCCTAAACATGTTACTAAAATCCTGCAAAATTCGTGCAGCAGAGAAACAGTCGCGGTTAGGTTTAGTTTAAGCTGCACAAGCTCTAACGAATAAAACCATTAAACCAGTGTTCTCAAGAACGAACTGATATTCCTCTATTTGTTTTACCTCGTCTGTGTGCTGAAACTATAAGGATATTACTTAAACGAAAAACGTCGTATATTGAAGAAGTTAATAGGGGAGATATTGCAAAACGATTTTGTAAAGTGGTAAAGTAGTCTGATGGTAGTGCCAAAAATATTTGAGGAAATAACAAATGCTTCTTAAATGTCAGTAGCTGTCAAATGAACTGTTGATTACCGATCCTGAAATCTAAGCTCACATGGGGTACAAACTAATTGTTGCAATTAGGCTCATTGCTGCCTCGCTTCTCGCCAAATAATAGTATGTTTGAGCGAACACGATGAACCTCGTATTACACAAGCCAGCAAATTATAATTTGAATATTCAGGTCCCTAAAGTTTAGGTAGGTAGCTAAAGGCACCTACTAACTAATTTAATTTAACTACGGTAACGAAAGGCCCTAATTAGTGAAACAAGTAAATCAATAGATCGTTCATTAGTTTCTGTGTAGGTAACTAACTAATGAAGAAGGTACCTGCCTATACATACCTTATGTTTTAGGAGGACTTTGAGATTTGACATGTTTAAAGTTTATATAGCAAAGAATTGCACAAAGCTAAATTTTGCTTGTAATATAAGTTACAAATATTTTTTTGTTAAAAACAAAACTCACACAATTACACGTTTTATGAATCCCCGTTGATTGAGCTATGGTCGAATTTTGACCACATCGGTCCTCTAGTTAGATTAATTAATTTAAAGTGAACACTGCGCATATGATGAATGTGCATTCATTAGCGCATATTTCATAGAACTCTCAGGCGTCAACGACGCTATTGTTCTCAATATAATCGGATAATTAGAGCACACTCAGCATATTCTTGATTTGAAGAATAGTTAATTAGAGAACTCGAGATTACTTTTACTCACCTAATTAGAGACCTAACATCAACCTTACTCCAAAAAAGGTCAGACTAAGCCATTGAGAAAATGGGCAATGATTAACATGAAGTCCAAATATTTACATATACGTTACCGTATCATAATTAATTATAAATTAAACAAAACATCATGTAGGTAACTAGTAGATAACTTAATAATTATTTGTTGTTAAAGGTATCTCTACCTCTTCCAATTTTAAAGCCTAAACAACCAAAAAAAATGTATATTCAATATCAAATGCTGTAGGTTATTTATCACGAGGCTATTTACAAAGTTCAGCGAAAAGAGTTGAGAGTAGACCCCGTGTCGTCCCTTTCAAGATTTATGATCTCTCTGAGTCAACAAGCTCTGCATTGTTCAATTGTTTCTATTCTTTTCCAACCCTTTATGTTAATTATTTAATACAATTAACAAGTTCATCAGTAACTTTTGTGATGCTTAACTTTGTAGGTAAATTTGGAATAAAAATAATAATTTGTAATTAACACAAACAAGTATTTATAAAGTGATTTTGTTAATCTTAAAAATCAACACCTAAATGTTTTAACGGTAAATTGATAAATTCATGACAGTTTGCTATATCATTTTCTCTTACGTTTAGAAGTCTAATTACTAAAACGGAAAACCTATATCGTTTACCTAATTTCTGTAAAAAAAATACTCAAACAAAATATTGATAGGTAGGTATTTTATTTTGCTGATATCATCGGCACGTGTATACGCAAGTAGTAAGTATTTACTACAGAGTAGGTAATATAAAAACTCATCAGGTTGGTACGCCTTCGTTTTAACCCGGCGGTGGTCATCTTAGTACCCAATATACATGTGATGAGCGCCATTCCTCCCCGTGGCCTAATTTGCCCCACATCATTTGTTTTCCGAAGCAACAGCGTAATTCCACTGAATACAAACGAAGTTTCTCGCGTTCTATGAATAACATTTACTATAGCGCAATTTGCATTTGTTTACTGTACGTCTACATAATGTATTGCATATAGGTAATTATGCAATAATATTTTCGGTCGAAATAAATTCTTGATTCATATTAATAGAGTGCCAATGTAAAACAGTGATCCTAAATAATATACTTTTTTAATAAATTTAATATTTCAATAGAAATATTTTTTTTGTACATCGTCATCATTGTGTTTCTACAATAAACAAGCTAAATTACACTTTAATATTTTTATAAATCTTTTTTCTACTTGTTAAAATCTGGTAAGTCTAAATTGTTTGTTTGAATAATGTATAGAACATTAACACCAGAAAATTTGACAGGAGAGAAAGAAGCTCTCGTGAAACCAAAAAGATGATAAGTAGATACATGAACAAGGGTAGCGAGATTGCCTCTGGAAACACTCACAAAAGGCTTCTTTAAATTGTAGACAAATGCTTTAGACTCAACCGCTCGTTTTGAAATTCAAGATTAAGTATATCAGTTTTCTTGATGAGTTTCACTTCTGTCTACAAAAGCATTAAGGTAACTTGGTTAGGTATTTTGTTGTAATCAAGTTATGTTATTAAAAAAAACTAGTACGATTGTGGTGACATAATTATGTATTCAATTTATAGCTTCACTAAATGTATATGTGTATGTGTGTATATAAATGATAAAGGACCGCAATTAATACAATTTCTTTATTACGGTATCCAATTACCAAAAATAAATGAACGAAAGCTGAAACTCTGTCTCATTTTTGTCCTCTCCCGAGTAGCTGGGTATGTTAATAAATATTTTCCGGAGATCAGCAAATATTGCAATTTGATATTATAAGGAAGAGATATGAAATTGATGTTCGCAATATTAAATGATAAAGAATATAACTGTATACTTTTATGTATTTACACTCCCAGGTATCTGAATCGAGATATGATCATCTGATAGATTTTATATTATAAATGGCTGCAATGGAAAAATTTTAGCTCAAAGACAGCCTTAAGATCATAAATAAAAACGCTGAATGACTTGAATCTAGTGCTCAAGAACATTTAATGTTGAAAATAAGTATTATGATGCTATACAAACTTATTAGTCAAATAGCACACCAGCTACCATTCCATTTTCTAAGGCTAATGTAGCCCAACTTGTTTTATTTCCAGAGCAATGATTTTACACTGAAATTACACAGAATACGCAACAAACTAAATAATATTGAATAGGGCATTTAGAGCTATGAATTATTTACGTGGGAAAAGTTACGAACAACGAACAACTGTACCAACAATTTAGAAATACAAAAACATTCTCAAAGAACGATAGCAGTTAAGCATGGTGAATAGCGAGAACGTCGTAAATGAAATAAAAAATGTCATCAAAATGTTCTCTTCCTTAATATATTTTGTGGATGGGTCTCTTACATACTTTACAAGTAGTAGCAATACTTGAAACTTAATATTGCAGCTTAGAACGATTTGCATGGATGTATATTCAAAGTTTTATCAGGGCAAAGTTTTATCTGGAAAATAAGCAGACGGGCCATTTATTCATGTTTGTAGGCACCGTGGACTATTCCTTTTAACTAAAAAATCACAAACCAGTATACCTATATGTCTCAGTATAAGACATACATACAGCCAATCCCCCTGTGAAATAACCACCAAAATAAAGCGGGGCAAAGTGGAGCTTCAAAAAAAAAAGGACCTAGAACGAATGGTATCTAGATCTTTTAAACACCAAGATTCGAAGAAAGTCTTAGGTTTAGCCTAACTACACCGATTTCAAACCTAACTTTAACGGTGACAATAAACAATAAATTGCGATACGTTGCCTTTGAAACCCCGAAATGTAATTAATTAGCATAATAGCTTGCTACAAACGAATCTAATTCCTACGATAGAGCTACGATAACGTTGATATTTACAACGTACACAAACGCATAGCAAATCAGCTTTTAAAATTAAATATTAGATAGGTAATTAGACCTCTATAAATTAACGCATTAATGGGCATATGTTAGTTCGATGCTATTAAGCTAATCAATGACCCGGCTTAATTTCAGAGAATTTAAGTGGGAAATTATTCAATGGAACTTGCTATGGGAGATAGGTTTCTACTAGAGTAATGATACTTCCGTCAAACAAAACCCGACGAAAGGAGAGCACGACTTTTCTTTCAATCGATTCAATCGATCAATCAACGCATTCGTGGTAAATATGGAGAAAAAATAGGTACAGTACCTCCTTAGAACACCTACAGAAATAGAGGTCTAAGTTCATGTATTTGTATGAGACTAATGATTCTCAGTAGCACTGATAAAGCATTATTCTCTTACGAGTTTCAGTATTAACGTTTCCATTGTGCCCGTAATGAACGTTATTTCATGGGAAGCGCAACCTGAATGATGACTATTTAGGAATCACGAGGCATGAATTCAATTACAAGTCTGCCAGTTAGGGTTCATCGTGTAACAATTTTAATCACTGGAAACAAAAGAAGTAGTTAAGTACCCACTCGTAGTTAATCAGTAGGTATAAATTGTAGAAGTATTATTAAACAAAACAAGTAGATACAGTATCCAATTAATATTATGTAGAATTACATTTAAAACAACCGCAAAACATATATATTCCTTCAGAAATGAATGATAGAGACGAGACATATCTATTGTTTACAGTAAAAGTTCCCTCGCAAATTCACAGCTCCTATATCAATTCAGATAACATTTAAGTAAAAAGAGGGATCAACGCGAGTCCTTGTAGAGAATACACTTTGAGGGTAGATAAGTATCTTCTACATTTAAAACCCTAGGGGTATCTTTACGTACTGTAAGCATAATGTGTATAGCAATGGGTGTAGAGCAGTGGTAGAGTTAAATTCTTTGTCATCTATTTCTTTTAACTTCACAAAAGCGAAGCGAAGCTAGGTATAGTTATCTATTAATTCCATGCTTCAGATATCTTATTGATGAAAGTGTGATATATTTTGACATCTCGCAATGTAGACTTATAGTAGGTGCCTATACACAACCTCCAAATAAAGCATTTTCGATAGAACAGCAGAATATTTTTGTATAAGGTAAGGTGGGCTAAGCACGGAAGAAAGAAGTAAGTACATTCCTTGCTCTGTGTGGCTAAGACTAACACACGGGGCAAGACTAACACTGTCTATTTATCTCGATACGTATAGCTTAATACGAAATTCTTCCAGTCTGTAAGATAGAATAAACGTAAATGTTCTCGGCTAAAACACACACATGTCGTTTCTTCAAGTGCATATCGAGATAATAGACAGTGTTAGTCTTGCCCTGTGTGTTAGTCTTACCCCACCTTACCTTATTTAATTTAATTATGCAGTTCTATAATGTCCTTTATAAGAAATATAAATACATACAAAAACTTCAATCTATCAATACCAAACTTATACAGTAGTTATAATAATAATAATGCCAAAAAACTAACTTCAGTACAGGGATAGTAGCCTATAGGATGTAGGATATAGTCAGGCCAAATATACAAAATGCACACTTTAGAATTGCTAGAAATGCTAGGCTAAAATGTTTTACGAAAACAAACATCGCTAAAGGCCTAACATGTACACTGTTGGAATAGCGCCGAAGGTGTTCGAGTAGACGCGAAGACACACGCTGGCGTGGACGTGCTCTGAATGCTATCAGTGCTGCCATCTGCCGACATTTCCACTCCAGTTCAGGACCAATATGCGATGAAGTGTATTGAGTACTAAACGTATTGAGTTCATGAATAAACAGTTTCTATAAACGTGGGAATTCTTATGATTTTATTTTGTATTTTTTTTGTAATATTCTAATAATTTAGGTGCTTACCTAATGTACTTTTGTGAAAACTGTGAGTAGTCTTTATTTTCCATAATGGTAGGTACACTATCTGTGATGGTGATGATATGAGGAATACCTTCAGAGCAAAAATTGCTACGAAAATTATATAACGACGCTGAAAACATGTAGGTGCATCGTAGTAAAACCTTACAGAGCAAAAGCAATTTAAAATAAAAGTCAATTTACTTCCAACATGTATTGAAATATTAGGGCCATTACATATTTACAATGAAAAACTCAGCAACCGCAAGAGCTCATTGAAAGGCTTAGGTACTGGGCCTAATGAATTTCGGTACCTAAAACATAATGAATGCCCTAGGGGGATAGACAACCACCATCGACAAGAAAGCAGACGCTTTTAAAACACCAAAATTCTAATAAGTACTTACTTTAATCGAATTCTAGTGGGCTTACATTTCCTTTGAATTTAAACAGGAAAACATTTCGTAAATATGAACGTTAATCTAAAGCTTAGAAATTCCTTAAGCATTTAAGTAGTCTATAGAAACGGAAATTATATACTATCAGTTATAAGCAACATTCATTTCTGAAATTGCAATCAGAACTTACTGAAAGGAAATACGAGGGGAAACCATACTCTATAAAAGCGACTTTAGATTTCCATAGCCCTTAATATTCCATTTCTTTATGCTTATCCTTAGAGCAGTGCAAGGTAATACTTGCGTTTAAATACATTAAGCTATTTTAATTCGCAACTTTCCTTTTAGGCTCCGTCGTGAAGTCTACGTACAAACTTTGCCTGTATAAGGACTTCAGTTTACTTAACTGATTAAATAACTCCTAATTAAATACAATTCATTTTTGCTGAGTAAGTAAAATAATTTAATTTATCAATGGTTAACTGAAATTAAACATTCCAAAAAAAATATTATGTACCTATCCATAATCTCTAGACATATTAGTAGGTACCTACTTATTAAAACATTATCTAACAGTGAAAGACTAATAGCCCAGTAAAAGTATACTTGTAAGTCATAGCCTCGTAGCCCATGAGTTGTTAGTTCCCAAGACAGATTTAGTAATTTGATGTTACTTTCGATTGAGAAATCCGGAATTTATGAACCATTCTGAGTGGTACAGGAAACAAATAGATTCCATATAATCGGTTGTTAAGGACAATATGTCTCGCTCGGTAATCACTATTATGTATAATTATTGTATAATTGTAATGAATGACAATAGCGCTTCGTAAAATTATTCGTTTCTCAATTAGTAGGTAGGTACTCTACCATTCTGCATTGAGTAAATTTGCAGAAAACAATGCATCGGTCTCCCATTACGGTGTTATTCTGCGATGTTGATAATACTTTTAAATGGGTTCTTATAACGAAGCATATGACTTATTCATGTTCTCCAAGGTGACGTAAAGTTGGAAGTCTTCGAATTTCATTCTGTATAATAAACGAGGTTGAGACAATTACTGAGGCGACGTCTAGCACGCATCGCTTCTTTAATATCAGATGGTTTAATCGATAACAAAATTATGTTTTCTTTTGTACATTTATATTTATTTCCAATCTTTATGATGAATACAAAGAAAATACTTACATAATAGATAAAATATTTTACTCAAACGACTATCTACATAATTTTGAGAAAACGAAGCCTGAATTTATCTCCGGAGTTTTTTATTAAGTTCAAAGCGACATCAGTGGGGACAAAGAGCTTTACTAATAGGATTTCCTTTTGATTAATTTTCGCTAGTTCAACGTGAAGTGACAAGTGACAACTTTTACTAAATTTGTCGGTAAAAGTTTTTGAGTCTTCTTCATTAAAAATACCTACCAACTAGTTTCTATATAAAATGCATTATAATTAATAGAATAACTATGAAAATGTAGTCATACCTACGTATAAGAAAAGTCTATAAACAAAGCTATGTTTTATTAGTTGTTGAATAAATTAAGTATGGGAACATATAGACAGTACCTACCTAGCGTAAGATAGGCCGCCTCGATCTTAAGCTTTGTGATAACAAAAGACCCTTAAGATAAATACCTGTAGAACATCAAAGATTCTCTATTATTACAAAACGTCTGATAGTAAAGTTCACTGAATAAAATAACAATAACAATCAACCAGTATAATTTTATTCATTAATTTTAACAGTACCTAGTTAACAAAAGTATTTATTCATCGTAAGCTTTTCAAATACATTAATTTAAAACGCAAAAAAAGTATATTTTTAGTAAGATCTTGCAGTGTAAGACTATATTGGGCTCATTAAAATTCACAAGTTCACTTCTTACTTTTAGTTTCCACATCGCTAACTAGTGTAAAGATATTTTCCGCAGTAAACCGCTTATGAATGTCAATGTAGTCGCGACATGTTACTCCACACTCCTGTTCCAAATAATAAGATCATTAACACTATAACATTAAAGATAATTGTATTAATACTTGCTACTGGTTGCTTTTACTAGTTAAAATGGAAATGAACAAAAAACTAGCGATTTTTACACGAAAAAGTGCTTATGGAGAATGTCACAGTTTCCATCCATTTGCATCTCTTGTCGAAATCCATCATAGGATAGGGATTTGTCATTTACACAGATTCTCCGGACTAGATCCATTTGGATTAGCTATACTAACAATTAGACACACATTTAACACATGCCTTGCCAGAATCATCACCATGACGTGATAATTCTGAAGCCTTGAAGTAAGTTACTTCACGTAACTCTGTATTTTAGAGAAATACTTATAATATGGAACTTCTCAAATAATGGTGTGTCCCTTCTCCCTCCTAAGTATTGATGCATTACGAAAATTAGGTATACAACATAATTGGAATTAGAAGTTTATTGGATTTTGGTAATACTTTTACTTGGAATACCTAACCCGAAGCCGTTTCAAAAATATACATTTTCTACTAATTTTACTCAAATAAGCGACATATGAGCAGGTAAGCAAGCCCCATGATGCTAAATGGTCAACATAAGATATCAATTACTTCAAAGACATTATTATTATTATTAGGTAGGTAAAGTATTATATTACTAATAAAGTAACTTACAGGTCCGAAAAACGTCTGCATCCAATTTTGATTCATGACACAAAGGCTTTTGTCCGCAACACAATTTTTTACTATAAGTTTAGCACCAGTCTGAAATTAGTTTTGAGCCTACATTTTAATTAATTGTAAATTTACATTAAGCCAATGTACGTGGAAACCTGGGCCTGTGCAACTAAATATGCTGCTAAGCAATTAAAATAAGTATAAAGTCATTTTCTAAGTTATTGCACTAACGCACAATAGGTACTAATAATTAAATTGTTATTATTTTCGAGCTGAGACTATATGAAATGAGCAAATCTACGATTTGGCCACAACAGATATATTAGGTTAGTAAACAAAGAAATACTAAACAGTGACACAGCGATTAAAAAAAAAAACGATTAAATTTTCAATTTTTCTAACCTTAATAGGACTTCCTAGTCCTTCGAGCCGATCGCAGGGAAGTAGAGGCATTGTGCTCCAACGACAATTGGAATCCTTTTTATTACTAAGCTTAATTGGCATGCGATCCGATGGCCCCGGCACGGCTTCTGGTGTGTATCTCACGTACAGTGGTGCAGCCTGAAACAAATTACACGGACAAACCGTTATTACTTAATAATTGATCTTGGCAATCTTCATCTTACCTCATGTTCTTTTGGTTACTGTATTTTCGTACAAAAATTTACTTCATGCTAGAAGAAGGCAATAAAAGATAAATAGGCATAGTGATAACAAACCCATTAGAGCATCACCCACACAACCTTTTGGGGCACTTATTATGTATAACATGTATTACTATTTCGTACAAAACTCAAGACTTTTTAATTGGAAGTCAAGCGTTGATTACCTATAACCTTATAAGGTGAACAGAATTAATAAAGAGACATTTTACAACACAAAAGATATAATAAAAAAGAAAACCTCAGGTTCTCCGTAATTTTCAGCTTTCAAAAGAAACTCGTCACCGTAATTCATTTTCTCACCGCGTAAAGTTTCATCCACAGCACTAAAAATCAATTAAAAACAGATACATTTCTGTTTTCTTAAAAAATTATTGCAGTTCTTTTACATTCCTAAATACCAAGTAAAATCCTTCTTAAGGAACAAAATAAGCAAACTCCTACGACAGTCCTCGCAAGAGAGCGATGTTCTACGAAATCATTACAATAATGTCAAAGAACAAGAAAATAATAAGTCGGAAAACGAGCTTTGGAATTATTATGACTACGTACTCATTTAGGTAAATTTTCTAGTAACAAACAGGAGACATTATCCAATAATACCTACTAAAGTGGTCAATATCGTCAATAGACTCCATTCCTAACCTATAGATACAATGCTAAAAGCAACACCGACATAGTGATAATATTAAATGTAATCTAATGACACAAGCTGTTTGCGCGGTAGAGCGTTCGAAAGAAGCGAACATACATACATACATCCATACATACATTAATGCTCGAAAAAAAATTACCGTCCTTCTTTCTGG
>LGAG01000291.1:748477-762460 GCA_001278395.1 Lerema accius | reverse complement strand
TTTAGAAAGGGAGTTTTTTACCTCTGGCTTTTTTTTTCCTTTCGTAAGCTAAGTTCCTAAAACGACATAAATAAGTTGAATTTTGTATTTAGACTGACCGTACTTACGTATGCTTAAGTATCTATAATATATTTATTTTTATTTATTTATTTATTTATTTGACACACCAACAGCTTGCATACAATTAATCACAAAAACTCTTACATATGTTACACTTGTCTGGTACACTTGCCAATTATAGGTATGTACGTATATATTGTCTATCATCAAAACATAATCTTGTCTATAAAACGAAAATAGGAACCCACTTACTTATCCAACTGTAATACGAAAAAACCTTCTTGGCAGATTCCACAGATTTACATCTGTTTATGGGAGGTTTAATATATATTTTTTCGTGGTTTGTACTCTTTTATTTGTGATGTTAAATGCTCAGGTTGCTATCGAGTCCAGAAGCGTTGGACCGGTACCTGCTAGACGCGGGTTTCGAGCAGGTGTTCCACACGCAGCCGGCGCCGCTCTCGCAGAACACTTCCAGCTCTAGATTCGTGTTCGATTCTTCTATTACCCCGCCGCCTGATTCTGGTAAGCGGCATATTTTTAATAGTGTTTATTAGGAGGAATCTAGTGACATTGTGTTACACAATTTGTGTAGGTATTCTCTCTATGTTGATCCTGGGTAATGGTAAATAGGTAAGAAAAGGTGAAAAAGACGAAATAATAATAAAATAAAACAATGCTTATGGATTACATAATGTGATAGATAATAAATAGCCAAACACATTTTAATATATTTTGATGTTAAAGATATTTTAGTGGAATTGCCTTCTTATAGTTATTTGTGACTAAAAGCTCAGTTTCTATTGGTATACAGAAGATCTACATGTTCATTCATAATGTCCACAGATGCCGAGTCACCTGAAGTGGATAGATTTACAGTCCAGTTGAAGAAAGATGAGAATGGTCTGGGCATTACCATAGCAGGTAGCTATTATTGTTGTCCTTCTTTTCTTTGGATAAATAACAGCGGTACACAAAAAAAAAAATAAGTCCAACCTTTTAGGAAGAAGTTCAGTGATAAACACACGGACGCTACGATATATTTCACATGCTATTCTCGGCAGCATAATATAGCCTTGTCCTTGTCTCAGGCTATGTGTGCGAGAAGGAGGAGCTGTCGGGCATCTTCGTGAAGTCGGTGACGGCGGGCAGCGCGGCGGCCGCCAGCGGGCGCGTGCGGGTCAACGACCGCATCGTGGCCGTGGACGGCGTGTCGCTCGCCGGGAAGTCCAACCAACGCGCCGTTGACGCACTCAAACAGAGCGGGAACGTTGTTACCTTGGAACTCGAGAGGTCAGTAGGTTATACCTGGCTGTGAGAGAAAGAGCACGTGCGTGTGTGGGTGTGCGTAAGAAAGAGAGAGAATAATTGTGAGAGAGAGTGAGAATGTGTGTGTTGTGTGTGTTTATGTTTTGGCATGCACTACAAACCAAACGGCTTGGAGGACTTCAATATGTGAGGTATCTTTGGATTCATCTTCGTTGTGGAAGTGAGATAAGATATTATGTATAAAATGTTAGCAGTTGAATTTTCGTTTTTTAGCGTAATCTTATGAGTCAATGTTATTTAATTTAACTTTTGTTTGTGCTGTACTGTTGTGCTTAGAATAAAGTGTGATGAGTTACTGTATGGAGTGGTCTTTGTGTCGTCAGATACCTCCGCGGGCCGAAGTTCGAGCAGCTGCAGCAAGCCATAGCGGCTGGGGAGAGCGCCGCGGCCACCACCACGCCGCACAACCCATTCCTGCACATGCACCGGCCGGAACCCGCACGTGCCGACCCCGACATACAGATGACGCATCTGCATAACTCGTTAGTATAACACATTAGACTAGTGCCAGTGTTAGGTAGGCTATATAGTCCTAGCTATGGACAATTAACATAGTAACAATTATATTCTACTTGCTGACCTGGATTGAAGAGTTCGTAACTCAGCAGCTTGCATCGGTTCTAAATGATCGACGAAGTTAAGCAACTGCGGGCGCAGTCGAAATTGGTTGGGTTACGTTTAGTGGCAAAATTTCTTGAGTGCATTTGGCTTCGTTGAGCATTCAGTTCCGGTTATTACCATTAGATGACGGCGACATAAATTCTTCTGACACTTGCGATAACTTCTAATCTAGGCCTAGTTAAAAGAAGTGACTGATTCTTAGTAGTGGGTCAATAATGGGTTAAGGGCATAATTATTAATATTGCAGGTTGGAAAGTAGTGAAGACGTGCCCCCGGTGACGCCGCCGCCCGCGCCGCGCTCGCAGCCAGCGTTCGAGATGCCGAAGACACACGAACAAAAGGAAGCGATCCGACGCAAGTGGCAAGCTATATTGGGTAATATTGATTTTTGAAATATTGTCAAAATTATTATTTCGCGATAAACAAAGGTCTAAGTAGCCTCTGTTTTGTGTTAGTTTTGTATTTTTAACCGCCATTGCCAAAAAGTGTTTTTCATTTATTTGGCACGTTGCACGCTGTACAGCCGAAATAGCTTAACATGACTCAAGACTCAAAGGACTTACACTCATGTGACTAATGAGTGCTTAGTCTTGACAAAAGACTCAAGTCCCGAAAAGAAGACTAAAAGACTCGAGTTTTTTACAACTCAAAGCTTAACGGATTTCAACATGTAAGGTGTCATTGGTTTCGTCTTCAATGTGAAAATGACATAAGCAATACAAATTTTTAATACGGCACAGCTACCTCCCAAAAAAAAATTGAAATCAAATCTCCTTTTTAACATAGTATCTCAATTGCAGGTGACGACGTAGAGATAGTAGTGGGTGTGGTGGTCCGCGGCGGTGGCGGGCTGGGCATCTCACTGGAGGGCACGGTGGACGTGGAGGGGGGCAGGGAGGTCCGCCCGCACCACTACGTGCGCTCCGTGCTGCCCGAGGGACCCGTGGGCCGCGCCGGCGTGCACCGACCGGGGGATGAGCTGCTAGGTATGTTATGTTGCCAGCGAGGGGTCCCGGGTTCGATTCTCGGCTGGGGCAGATATTTATGTGACAGATAAATGATTGTTCTCTGGTCATAGGTGTATTGACTTGACGTGGCGTAGTGACTTGTTATTTGTGTCCATGCCACCCGCGACACAGGGAATCCAAGTGCGGGGGGGTATGAGTGTGTTAGCGTTTATTATTAAAAAAATTATTAGTCGGTTCTTTATTTCAACGATACGACAGCAACAACAAGAGTTAGAAGGGTATATTTGTATTGTATTCTCCAAAAATTATATGTAGCAGATTTTCATGTTACGACGATTTGTGCACACGCACACATATAAGGTGTGCACAAATTTAACTTTAGAGGTAATATGGCCCAACGGTGAAAATTACTATATCGTGAACTAATAAAAATTCTATAACATCAAATAAATATTTCTCTTGCTTACATTACAGAGTAAGTTAGGTCATCAAAGCATTAAAACAAAATAGTAATTTGACACTAACTGTGGGTAGCTGTAACTGTCAGTAAGCTGTCACTTGTAAACGTCAACATATATACGTCAACGTATATCGTTTGCAGAAGTGAACGGGCACCGGCTGCTGGGTATGAACCACCTGGAGGTGGTATCTATCCTGAAGGAGTTATCAAGCGAAGTGTGTATGGTGTGCGCACGACCGCGTCTGCCGCCCGCACCCCTGCCCGTGCCCTCTATTGAACTAGCACCACCCGCTCCCACACTCGTCAAGGTAACCTGTATATAGGCTTTTTATAACCAGATATATCTGGATCAATTGGTGCCTTGTTCGAAATGTTTTAATTTCCAATGTAAATATCGAAGTGATTTTTTCAAATATAAATACATATTGGTATGTATAAAATGCTTTAGCATACTAATAATAATCATATTTTTAAATATAAAATCCTGTATGACTTAATACTCACTTATTTTAGTACTTACTCATTATTCATTGATAATCGCTTTATCATAAAGATTAAATTCAGTGACTAAATTGTGGAAGGATATCTTAATCACTTCCGTGCTATGACTCATACAGGGCGTATTCAAACTTAGATAAATAATTAAAAATAACAATTACATGAAATACAAATCCGTAATGATAAACGGTCTTGAGGTATTAAATTATTTTATTTCAAACATGTGAACACACTAGTTAAATGATCAAATGTTAGTTATTACGATTAGCGTATATTAGCGATTAGTAGTCAATTAAGAATTTATAGTTTCGCATGTCTATACTTCCGTTCGTCTTCAGCCTAAAGCCTATGTCAAACAGTGAATAAAAAGCATAATGATGAGTTTACAAGTTGTAATGTATAGGATTATATAAATCTGCTCATAGAAAAATAATTCTCGCGATGATACAATCCTGCTATCCTATTAGTATTATAAATGTGAAAGTTTGTGAAGATATTCCGATCTTTGGGTTCTCATCACGCGGTAACCGTTGTATGAATTTACAACAAAGAATTACACATAGATCATATCCAAGGACATACATAGGATAGATTTTGTCCCAATTGTAGGGAAACCTCTCCTGGGATAATTTGAACATTATTGTGTTTGTTACTGAATCATCAACAGTTGAATGGAATTGAATTAATGAATGGCACGGGCGATGTGTAGTTTATAATAATGATGTGTTGCAGGCGAAGTCTGACGGTAGCCTAGCGGGCGCGGGCGCGGAGGAGGGCGGCGCGCTGTGTGCGGGCAGCAAGGTGCGCTCGCGCTCGCTCGAGCCGCTCACCGGCCTCGCCATGTGGTCCTCCGAGCCACAGATCATTGGTATATATCGTAGACCCGCACTGAGCCCCTATCTGTACTTTTGAACGTTATAAGAGCCTATGTGTCTATGGTATATAGACGCCTAAGGGCATTGTTTTTAAAAATCGATTTTCCGTAAACCAGGTGCAAAAAATTGTCGGAGTGTTAGTAGTCTATCCAAGGGCCTCGTACATAGCTTAACGATTGTAACTTAACGATAATCGGGACGACTTTTTTGGCATTAACGCCCACCATTCACTTTACCACCACTTGCTTAACTTCGTCTATCGCTTAGGATCGACACAAGCCGCCGGTCTCCGAGCGTTGTAATCTGATTTTAGTATGTGAATATTGTTAATATGTGTTCAGAACTAGTGAAGGGCGAGCGCGGGCTGGGGTTCTCGATCCTGGACTACCAGGACCCGCTGCGGCCGGCGCACACGCTGGTGGTGATCCGCTCGCTGGTGCCGGGCGGCGTGGCGCAGCAGGACGGCCGCCTCATACCCGGCGACCGACTGCTATTCGTCAACGATCAGGTACTAGCACTACTAACTTCCATATTCCCTTCACAACGAATTAACAACAACTAATATTCTCGCTAACTCCTCTTACTAACAGAACCTAGTAACTAAATAAACTAAACTAACCTAAACTAAATCCTTCTCAAGGTTTGTCACGATGGCTTATCGACAAGAGTTGGTGGCACTAGCTCGTTTGGAAGCACTAATCTTGGAAGCTTTGAACACTGGCACAGATTTGATAACATAGTAGTAAAAGACTGACCGTGTATTTCAGAACTTAGAAGACGCGAGCTTGGAGCAAGCGGTGGCGGCGCTGAAGGGCGCTCCGCGCGGCGTCGTCCGCATCGGAGTGGCCAAGCCGCTCCCCCTGGCGGACGCGCCCCCGCCGCTCCCCGCCACCGCGCCCCCGCTACACACATAAGGTGACCCAAAATACCCTATATGATATTATATATACCCAATATAATTACATGTGAATGCTCATAATGAGGAAGCTCGGTATCGTATAATTAATTACGTTTTTACCTTGCGACACATTCTATTGTATTTGGCACTGTTTTTTTTTTTAATTTTATTCATCAATTAATTCAATAAATCGATAAGCAAAAAGGTTAAAAAATTTGTAATATAATTCTGTATCTTCATAACTTTCAATTTCTCTATAATCAGTGCATCTTATCTATTTACGAATTAAGAATACAATTATCTATATGTATCAGTTTTTTCACGTAGAAAATAAAATAGAATTAAGTAATCTATGTTAAGTTTATTTACTCAAGTGTTTTTTTTTGTATACCAAAAATATTATTTGGACTTTATCGTGTGCTGTTATTGATAAAATATTATAATGAGTTTATTAAGCTATGTGCATGACATTATGCTAATAAATTTTAGCTTATTTGATACGAGTGTCACTGCGATATACGCATGAGATCATCCAAGGTGAAAAATAATCTTGTAAACAAATATCTTCGTCCATGATGATGTAAATATAATCTGTCGATTATTACATAGAAGTAATTTTAATAAATAATAAGTTAAAATGTTTTACATTTAACCTTTAAACACATCATTCAAATTACTGCCTCATTGGGACTCAAACCCTCTAAAAAGCAGCCCGAAAATAATGTTGAGTCATTCTAATATGATAATGATTAATTAGACACTGAAATGCTATATTTTATACGACTGCCAAATTTATTAAAAAGACATTATTACAATGTAATTTTTGTAATGAGCGACTGAACGCCAATGCATTCCAATATTATCTTAATTAATGTAGTGAGTCACATATAGATATTTTTTGGACTTTATACATTCCATAATCCGTTTATCTTGATACATAAAGACAACGGTTTGAAACAAAATAATGATTAATTGAATCATATTTTTGAAACATTTGATTTCCTAACTATTCTTAATGTAGGTCGTTTGCGATTCGATGTCTTTAATTTGTCTAGGATGATTATTCGAAAACTGTAACTGATAATAACTGATGATGTAACTGATAATTCACTTCATTAATGGAATAAAAATCTATTAATTTATATCAAAGTACAGTCAGTACGTACCTACTACAATTTAAAGAAATTGAATTCGAAGTTAATTTTTCAAAGGTCAAATTGAACGGTTTTTATGGCATTTGCGTTGATTAGGAACGTTTATTATAAATCGTCAATCAATGAACTGGTGCGGTATTATAACTCAATTATATTTCAGTTAGTAAATTAATGCTAATTGTAGATAATTTTAAATAAATTTAGTATTTTATGTTTGTTATATGACATTAGAAAATGTTATTCCAATATCTCAAAGTATTATTGTTTGTGTAAAGAATTGATGATTATAATATGTTAAAGCATTAAATAAAATCACATTATTATGTAACTAAAATTGTTTTATTACAAAAATAATATTTACACCCCGTGTAGACCGATCGTATGACTGTGTCGCGCTAGCCCCTAGTTGAGCAAATTATCAAATAAGTAATTCCGTTGCCCCGCCCCTTGTAAGTTCCTGCCGCTTCATTCCTTGTATAATTCTTCTATGATGTCTATGTACTTTTCATAAATCACGTTCCTCTTCAGTTTAAGCGTTGGACCTGAAAATTAAGAAAAATGTATCTCATTTTAACATAAGATTTACACTTTCGAATTAATTAAAGTGTAGTGATTCAGATCTTTGAGGATATTAAATGTAATGGTGACTTCTTTATATAATTATTTTTTGTGTGAATGAAAGCTATTTAAAACGTTTATGGATTATTTATAAAAAATATAGTTGCAAGAAATTAATATTTGCTTTTTACCTAAGTATACTTACCACATTTATTTATTTATGTCATAGATATAAAATTTGCAATTAACTCGGCTAAAATCCCTTTCCCACTTATGTTAGAAACGTATTTTTTTTACTATAGAAATGTTTGTAACAGTATACAAGAACTCACCTAGTTCACCAGTGTTCAAGGAAAAGTCGTTTGGTAAAATGGCAAACTTTTGAATCTTCTGTGCATTAGACATCGCGTGTTTGTTGGCGCGACCGATGCCCGCCTCGATTGCTTTGTATACCTGGAAAACAATATAACTGACTTTATTAACATTTCCTAAATTTCATGCCTATTGAACAAAGTTTAAAAAGAAACTATTAATACTTCCTTTAAAGAATCTCATGTCGAAGTCCCAGCAAAGAAATATGTTTTTTTTTATTACTAACTACTCGTAGCTGACCCGGCGAACTTCGTATCGCCTCAAAAATCAATAAAAAATCAATCATGATAAAAATTCCGGATCGATTCATTAGATTACGATTACGACTAAAAACTACGATTTAATTTAAAATATCAGAAATCCTTACTCGGTAACCAAGGCGATACTATCGTGTTTGACACATGATAATATTACAGTAGTCCCATACAAACATTAAATTATAAAATCTTTTGATATAATGATCTGATTTAAATAAATTAAAGCCTAAATAGAGCCCTGAGTTAAGGATTATGGGTGTATTTCATCCATTGTTCTGTCAAATCAACCGTTTTGGCGTGATACTCTTTCAAACACACAGACAAACAGAGACCCCCCCAAAACTTCAATTTTATTTTATATAATTACTAATTACTTACCGCTGGGTCCTTGGTCCTGACGATTTCACTAATTGTGGTGGCTTTGCTGCCTAAACTTGCTACCCACTTGGCCGTTTCCGTGTCTAGTTCATCCAGTGCGTCTCCCGTGTTTAGGTTCACTTTGCCCTGAAATTAAATCGACATTTAGAATTTGCAAAGTACGATAGGTCTAAGATATCTATGTTTTATAGTAAACATAAATCTTTGAATATAAAATCATAAGATTTATAAACCGTTTAAAAAAATGTACCCAATCGTTACCCTGAATGGAATGGTCCTGGTATATTGTTAATTTGTAAATTTTAACAGACTCTTACAAAATTGATCTTTCGGAAAAACAGCCGTAGTATTAAAATAAAAATAGATTAATGATGTCAGAGTGTCCATCTGTATCTTATGCTATTTATTTCTTAAAAAAGTACCTTAAGTGTCAACAGAATAGAGAGGAATTTCCGTTTGTCACCGATGAGTACCGCGAACCCAACGTGTATCAACTCTGCCTGTACTGCTTGTTCAATGATTACCGGAGCTACGTTCTCACCACCAGCTGTTATTAAGATTTCCTAAAAAAAAAACGCACCCTCACTTATATTCACCAAGTTTTTATGATATCACCGTGGTCGTATTTATACGGCTTAGGTAGTTGCAAATAAGTCACACGTTTATGATACATAATAATAATATAACTTGAAGAGACCACAATGCTATTTGGCTTAGCAAGTTAGCGGTATATGTACAAATTTAAATTGCCAATAAGTAGTTCGTATTATACCTAATAGCTTTTTAGCTTGAACCATAAAATTCAGGCAAAACAAACTGCTGATTAGGCACAGTACACAACGATTGGTTTAATAATACGGACGAAGGTATGTGGAGGTGTTGTGAAGGTGTTACCTTTATCCTGCCTGTAATATATAATAAGTTCTTATCGTCGACTCTCCCGATGTCCCCGGAGTGCAGCCAGCCGTCCTCGTCGATGGCGGCCCTCGTTTTCTCCTCGTCGTTGAGGTACCCCATGAACAAGTGACGACCGCGCATCATAACCTCTCCAGGGCCGTTTACGCTCTCCGAACCACCGAATTTCGTCTCCGCTCCATCCAGAATTTCTCCTGCAGAATCTAATTTAAACCTGCAACGAAGAATATTCATATATTTAAATGATTTTATGACTACTGTATGTTTTTTTTAGTATTTCATAGGTTAATATAAGTTGGCTTACTTAGGGTATACGCTAATAGTATGGGCTCCAGCCAGCTCGCTCATTCCGAAAGCGTCCATGATAGGGATGTCGAGAGACAGGAAGAACTTCTTGATGTCAGGCGAAAGCGGTGCGGCGGCGCTCACGAATAACGAGCATTTGTCCAGCCCTAACGAATCTCGGACTTTGTTGAATACCAAAGACTTAGCTACTTGGTACCCGCATGATGCTCCTTCCAACCTGTTGAATATCATTGTGGTAAGTACATAATTATCTATATTTTCATATGCAATTAAATGACTCTGATTCATGATTTTAGACGTCCTCTGTGGACTACCATTTATAATGTTTAATATTAAAGTGGTTTAAACATAGTAAATTTATATTAGTATGCTAACAATTTAACCGTAGCAAAACATAAATGAAACCTAATATGTATGTGTTTTTTATAATATGTATGCGTATTTGATTGTTGGTTTTGTATGTTTATGATATTAAAAACAATTCACATAATAAAATACAATTAAAGAATGTAGCAAGCTGTCAAAAACCAATCAACAAATCCGTCATCGTCAGTCATCAATGTCGTCTATGATTATAATGATTTTATCTAATTAATTATTAACTAAGTTATGAAATAACAAAACATAATCTGTCAAGCTTATCACTAATTCGTTATAAACGTTAACGCAATCACTAGAATGCAAATTAAGGGTATGTCATCCAATGATTAGTTTAAGTATTTCCAAGGTTGGTATAGGTACAGGAAAAGGCGTGCTATTAGATACTTCTAACTACTGAAGTTCATTCAGAAAAATCTATTTTTATGCATTGCAAGAGGCTTCTAAAATATTTTTTACGACTACATGCAAAGTATTTACTAATCACATGTAATCTACAGAGCATGTCACCCTTTACATACCAATACTTGATCATTTCCAAGGTACTGAAGTCTAGCGGTAGACCGATCATATCGGCAGAGTGGGCACTATTTAAACAAATGTTTATAAAGATCATCCAAGTTTAAAAAAAGTTCAAAATTGTAGTTGTGTAATTATGTATTAATTTAAGAGATGGAACACCTAGTACTTTAAGCATCGTTGGGCTTAAAGATTACTCTCCTAACAGAAACTGAAACATGGCAATAACAGCTCTAATCATGGTCCTTCGAAACGAGATCATACTAAAAAGAAATCTTACCCATTGATTCTTGCACAGTGATACTTCGTGCCTTTGTCCTTTGCCCACATGGCTATATATCGTTTTAATCCACCACTAGAGCCACCGACGGCTATGATTTTCTCGTACATTTTCTCCCAAACTCGGGGCACAGCGAAAAATCTAGAAAAAAATCTTTGTTAAAAATCCAATTATCTAACTAACTTTTATATTTAGAAAGAACTGTATTGGACGATGTTATAACTATTGCAGATGCTGAAATTGTTAATAAGGAGGATAGGACAAGAAATAATTAAATTCGTATGTCAGATGGATTTACCTTGTCGGTCTGACTTCTTTTAATGTTTCAACGAGGCTCCCTTTTAACGCATCAGGTTGTGCGAAGTACACTGTTACAGCGTAATGCAGCGTGCAGTAAATGTCTGCTACCTGTTACAATTAAAATAATTATAGTGAAAGCTTGTAGGTACCTACAATATTATCTTATGTACAGTAACAAGACGACATTCTCCACTTGTCTTTTGATTTTCGTGTGATGCCCGAAAAGATCATAAATAATGGTTTTGGCACACAAAATTTTTCCAAAAAATTATTCAATGTATAAAATTGCCTCCTTACAATTATAATTGTTAATACATCGGTAAGTTCCTAATTTAAAAACTGTTATCAGAAATTTTTACCATTCATGATGATCAAAGGTAGCTTCCTATTATGTAGTCAAAATATTAATTATTATAGGAACTGGCTACAACTCACTGTAATTATATGGTTAGAGATAATTTCTGGACTTTGTTCGTTGATTAGGTACCTGAAATACCTACCTACCTACACTATCTAGAAATTCGGCAAAAAGAATGATTATAATTTACGATCATGAATCATTTTTATCTGATAAGTGAATTCTGCGATCGATATCACTTACTTATTTATAGTGAGTAACTCTTAATACATGCATATCTATAATATTTATATTACTATACCCCAATGTTATATTGCCCTTATTAAAGATAGTGAGATATGGAATGCTAAGTACGTAGGTACCTATAGATAGATAAATGCGGCGGTATTTTGTGTAAAGACAAAGTAAAACTTTAAAAGTCTATTACCTATTCGAATAAGTGTTGATTTATATCTACTTATTAGATACTCTATCTACATCACCTATACATAATCTTGTACCTATTTATAAAATTATAATTAACTTTATGCAGCTAGGTACAATTACGTCATATTTTACTTTTTTAAGGTATCTAACATGAATAGTCTCGAGTCTTGATTTACATAGTAAATAAGTACAAAACTATTAGATAACAAGTTTGCCATTATATGGTGTTAATTTTCCTTTTAGGATCATAGGTGTTAACGCTTTAACACTGACTTATTGCGAGTTTTAAACGACCAAAAAACGTAACCAGATTTCCTCATGCTGTTTTACTTAGCAAGTAGGTAATAATTATAATAATTTTGAACATTAGGCTGCAGGATTTGAACCGGTATTCCTGGGTTTAATGTACAAACATTAATTACCTGGGCGGCGACATGACTGAGCGGCAGGAAAGTGACAAGTCGTTCATTGGTGGGCTGTAGATCTCCAAGCCGCTCACAAATGCTAAACGCATCCCACGTGAGATTGTCGTGCGACAACATCACAGCTTTCGGAGGCCCGATCGTTCCAGACTGAAATAGGTACAAATAATAGTTAGTCATTAATGACTCCTAACATTTTTTGATGACACAATGAAGACAAATCCGATTACCTATCTTAAATCTTATAATCTGTCTAGACGTTTAAGCTGTTCAGTGTGCTAAAAATGGACATAAAAACATTAAAAACATAGGTGCGCTCGAAAAATATTACAAAGAAAGAAAAAAAAAATACAGTCGAATTGAGAACCTCCTCGTTTTCTTTGAAGTCGGTTAATAAATATTTTACATTTATGTACCTCTAGGTATTTCATTTTATCCGTTTTTTTCATCTTATCCAATGTTACAAATCTAGCCATATACCTATAACCTTTAGTTATCTATCGACTGCTAAGTAAAGATAACAATCGCTCATAGTATGTAGCGGCATATTACAACACACACACATGATAAGAAACTTTTAAAAACGCATAGAGTGCGATATTTTTGCGTTACATTTGTTAACATTATAGATTACTAGTGGACCCGCGTGCAATACAAATTTTCCTGAGAACTTTGATTTGTTTTGGTGTCCCTAACGCCCGTAGCAAAAAAAAATAGAGACGCTTTGACATGTACATACTTATTTCAAATTACTACTCGTCTACATTTACATAACAATTAGATACAACCTAACCATCGGTTGGTAAAGTAAACAGCAACTTAGACTCTATATTATTATCAGAGCTAGTATTAGCGTAATAATAAGCGTAGTTTAATGGCATTATAAAGCCGTACGTGATTAATGAAATGATAGTAAAGTGGGATATAAAAAGAATTGTATGTTTCAAATGCTGTAACCAAGACCCTAACTTGAAAAGACATTGGGTACAATTAAATTAGTACTTACATTACTTTCTTATCACTTGTTATAAAAAGTGAAAATAAATAATACCTACTGTGTAGGGACACCTTTATGTATCGACGTTTAAGAAATTACTTAAGAACAAACCCTGTTTATTAAAAATAAAACAGGGTATTTTAGGTCTTGGGCTAATCTTATTGAAAAAAATATACTTTTATAGTAACCATAAAAAATACCTTTTTCGCTTGTGTTTAAAATATTACACAATACAATTCTAGATAATGTGCACCAAAATAGTACTAAATTAATAATTCTCTGAAGTTTGATTAATTTCTTCTATGACTGTACATAATATCTAAAATCTTATCAACATCGCGCGATGTTTTTTATCGCTAAAATCCTAGTATGTATCCTTATGTGTGGGTAGTTGTCACACATGCGTCATTTTCATATTAATCGCTATCAATAATATTTTACTAACTCTTGCTTAGATTCACAAAGCAATTAAATAGATACAAATACACGACTACTTAAGATTCCTATAAGATAATAATGTTTCTCACATGTGGGCACTGCTGGCTAAGATATATATTGAGATAAGTAAAAAGTACCTGGTTGATAAGTTCAACGATTTATGTGATGTACGCTTAACTTACCTACATCAAAATATGAATTACACTTTGCAATAAG
>LGAG01000291.1:724521-748466 GCA_001278395.1 Lerema accius | reverse complement strand
GATAAAAAATAGTAAAACTGGACATTAATAATTAGATTTTATAACAATTCCTTAATCTGGATGAAAATTATTAGTTTTATAGGAAGAAATCCAGTTTTTTATCCTACTACTTTTGACTGCCGGTGAAACAAAATTAAAATTTTTATTTAAAACAAAAAAAAACAAATGTTTTTTTATTTTTTATTAAAGACCTTAAAATAACCTATAATTCATCCATTTACAATATCACAAAATTCTTTATAGTTTTTTAGATATTTGATCATATTTGATGTAATATATAATATCCCTAGATTTTGTTGATGTGTGTATATTGAGATAAGTAAAAAGTACCTGGTTGATAAGTTCAACGATTTATGTGATGTACGCTTAACTTACCTACATCAAAATATGAATTACACTTTGCAATAAGATAAAATGCTTACCGTGTATACTAGAGTGCAGCATTCATTAACCGCTATAGTTTTCAATATGTTATCCAGTTGAGTGTCGGGTTCTTTACTGCCCATCTCCATTATTTGTTCCCACTAAATAAATAAAAACACTATAAGTACTAGAAATCAGCGTCTATTCTTTATTTAAAGGGATAACGTTTCATAGAATTTTTTTTTCTTTCATAGTCGTTAAGTCAGGTTTAGCTGCTATTTGTTATTTAAATTCTACGTCAATGACGATTAGGTCATTACCACTTAGTTCATTGCACGACCTAATCTTAGTATGTTGGCGTGAGAAATTTGATAGGTACTTAATTTGTAATAACTTACAATGGACATTTATTTTCAGTAATGTACCTATAGTTAAACATTTAAATTTTCAAGATGTTAAAAATTGCGGTTTGAAAAGTTAATCTTATTATATTTGCGGCGAAGACTCACACTGTACACTCCAGGCACGGAAGTATCCACAGGTCCTTCCCATTGTACAATCGCTTTGAGATGTTTTAATCGACTACGTATTGATAATACTTTGTCGAGTTGTTTCTTGTCTTGTACCGCGCAAATATTAGCACGCGACGTCTCAAGGCAATGGAAACATGCTTCAGCAGAATTTGTGGTATAAATACCTGCCGCGTAACCTCTGAAAATATTCATCATTAACGTCAGTATCACGTAAGTGTTTCGCGTAGTTCAATTTACTGCGTTGTCTACTGGTATCAATGTAATATTTACCCCGCGTGAATAGCTCCTAAATCTGATAAGTACCATTGTTCTGAGTTAAAGCCGAGAATGCCGACGGAATGGTATCTCTCCAGGCCTAATTTTAGAAATGCCTTTGCAACCGTCCGCACGCGTTCTTGATATTGTCTGTAAACAAAAGAGTCATGGCCAATCTTATTATACAGGAACATGAAATAGTAACAGTTTACCTAGTTGATTACAGGTGTGAAGAAACAGGTTTGACTATCTATCAATTTTTATCTAGCTAAATCTGATCTGATTTGATTTAAATTGATTCGACACAGATAAGAATCATCGTAAATAGGTACCGTAGGTAAATGATTTTATCGATATTAAAATAGCTACTAAACCATTACCATAAGTTTTAGGTTCCTATATTTAATACAAATGGATGAACAATCACGAAAAATTACGAGTAATAATTTCGAGAATGTTTCATTTTAAACATTTTCTAGAGCTTTGTTCACGCTAAATAGACACTTACTTAAACGTAATTTTATGCCATTTTCCATCAATTTTAGAAGCCAGTGCAATTTCATTGGGATATCTAGCGACTGTTCTGTTCAGTAAGCCTGGCACTGATACTGGTGGCTCTGACGTGATTCCCCGTGATCCTAGACGGAGTTTTACATGACCTCCTGGCACACACGAAATGTAGTCATCTGTCGGAATTACCTGATCTGGTCCTGCAAATTAAATGCTAGTTGTAATGTTTGATTCCGAAACAAAATTACTCTGGTATTTATCGATTTTCACCAACGAAAAGTGCCCTTCCCAGAGGTATCTATCTGATGCGTTGATTGTTGCTGTTGCAAATTGGTCACTTAGTATAGCTTTGTATTAATTTATAATAGGCATGACCACAGTAAGGTAAGTACTTAAGTATTATTAGTAGGTATCAAATGAGGAGTAACCTAAATTGCTTAACCGGAGATAATGGTGATGATAATGATTTAATATTAATTACCTACCATTTAAATATGTCTGAGTAATTCCATTGGGGACATGCATTGTGTTTACTTTGGTTATTTCTTCTCCGGTTTGTACAATTACTGGAGACTCCTGTAAATAAAAAAAATCCATTATAAGTCATCAGAAATTAGTGAAAATGTTTTTTTTTTGGTAATCAAAGTGTACTTAATTTGGCACCTTGCGTATTCATAACACTACCTATATGTAATTGTTAATTTTTTCTCGTTTACTACAACGTATTGTTCGTAAGGTTGTAGAAAAATAATTATGGGTCTGCTAAGAACTTCTTGGTATAGGGATTCCATAAAAAGCAATTTTTTGTTAGAGTAAGGTGTACGTACCTCCTGTGCCAACGAAATGATTAGATTTAACAATAAAAACCATAATTTTTTTAAAACATAATAAATTATAAGAAAACTATCAAGTAAAGTTGGGGTTCAACTTAACAAGAATTTAAGTAACTACGGAACTCTACAATGCGCGTGGCCTAGCACTATCCGTTGTAAAAAAAAACGTGTCGTACCAGCACGCAAATTATATTATTTGCTATACATATAAGTAGCAGTTAAGTGTCCCCTTTGTCAGTCAGTCGCTTCGATTTCGGAAGCCGATTTGTTTTACATTATAAAAAATCTAGTTATTAATTAACTAATTATTTGTGCTGTATTATTCGCATCGTAAAATGTTTTTTTTATTACCTAGGTGCGTAGGTAGTTTATCCTTGGATTTTTTAATGTGTTATGCTTTTCGTAACACAAAAAAATATGTATATTAGAATATAATAAGGAACCAACCTCAAACAGAATTGTATGCTCCTAATTTTGTTATTTAATAATTACATATTTAAATTTATTTAATTATATATTTTTTAGGTACGAGTAAGTAGGTACATAAAGGATCTTTCAAGCAAATTATTGCAAAAAATAAAGAATTAAATTGATTACATAACTCTATTTTGCTGAATCTTTACGTAACTAGTTTAACTGCCTGTAATTAAGATTAAGAAGTCCTTGTAGCAAACCTTATTGTCATGCAAATTAAAATTACTACTTTAACCTGATGATGTCTTCACCGACAATTATTTAATCTTCGATATTTCTTGTAAATCTCCTTTTGATTATGAAATTATCACAAGTAGTTAACAATTACCAACACTTTTTTAATGTAGGAAGATACCTACCTTATTTGTTTTTATGGTTACATTGCGAATTTTCATGGACTTTGTTACAATGTGTATAAGAAAAATTAAAGTTAATTGAATACTCATTTACGAAAGAACTTTAATCTTCTGAATAACTCATACATTTCCACTGTATAAATTTAATTAATTAAAAATACCTTTTTTGTCTCTCCTTTTAACATGAAAAAAGACAGTAGAGTAGATAATTTTTTAAGATTTTCTGTTGTTTAACATTAAAATTTGGTATTGCGTTTATGTTGAAAAGTTACGAATTTTTGCTATCCAAAAATCATACTTCTATTCTAAACTAAGTAGGTACCTACTTTAATCATTTCTTTAAGCAGCGCCAGTACCGTATCGCATATTAAATATGTAGGTACTCGTATTTTATTTAAAAACGAAGTGAGTGGTTAAATTTATTGCAAAATCTAAAAAAATAAGTGACGTACCCACTTAAATAAAAATAAAAATTCCAAATTTCATTAAGGTGCTTACCTATGTCAAAAAACCCATTACGCTATGTTTAGTGTTTGCAAAAGTTGAATTGGCTCTCTTGTGAAATTTGCAAGTTGTGACTCATGATAAAGTACGTAGGGGGCGATTTCTAGAAAAATCGCAGCCTTATCAGCCCGGTACAACAAGAAACTAAATTAAGCTATCTTTGATAATTATATTCCCCGGTAATAAAATATTCTAAAGAAGGTATAAATATATTAGAGGTTAATATATGATAATTTCCATTTCCAGGTCGCAACAGACTTCGATAACGACGGATTAAAATGATAACGATATTATTTGGTTACATGGTGCATTGCAATCTCGCAATTTAGGTAAGTGATAAATGTTAAATAAAATAATTATATTGAGTGCCTGTATACATTAATATGAGCATTCTTTTCTAAAACCTAATATAATATTTCAATACTTAGAGGTAATAATTTTTAGAACCTTAATTCGGTCTTCTGCTGTTGTTTTGCTCCGGTTGTATTAATCTGGGAGCACGGTAGTGCCCCCGCCAAGTCAAACAAAAACATTTATTATTGTAAAATGAAATTAAGTAAATATTATACTAAAACCAAATTATATTTAACGTATGATGAAGAAAAAGTGAGATAAAGACAACAGGAAAATGAAATATAACAATAAGGAATAAACGCTTCTACTTGAACTCTGTTTTAGTAATTATGCTAATATTGTAGTTGCCTATTTAGTTACTCGACAAAAAACCAAGTTTAAATGAATTATCTGAAGGAAGTTGCCAATAATTATAATAATTATACATTATATAAGTATGTTAACTTAATTGACCATAATAAAAGATGTTATCGTACAGAAGGCGAGCTTAATGATTAAGTAATTCATATAGCTAACAATAACATAGGTAGATAACAAAATTTGTAAATACAATTTAATAACGAAATAAATTGTTATACCTAACTTTTGAAACAAGACGCTTGCGACTTGGGTTCCCTTATTATATTAAGTGAGCTATTAGTTAGACGAAATAATTGATTTGATTTTGAATTCTAGAGGGCCGCCCACGTCTCGCTTCGGTAAATATTTTACTACCTTTAGGTAGATCTACTTTTCCACGGAAATAAAAACATTTTTTTGGGATTAAAAGTATTCAGAGGTTTCGAATCGGTAGGTAGGTCCAATTATGTAATAAAAATTTCATACCCTGTTAACTTATTTAATATTTCTAATGTTTCACCAAATCTTCATACAAACTAACGGTTGAAGTTTACAAAAATGATATAATACTTGCTAATTTATATTTAATTAAAAGGTAAGCATTTATTTCGTTTTAAGGTATGGTATAGGCACAATTTATTGACCACAAATCACAGAAAAAAATTACAAGAGAAAAAGCTATAGTCTTGTCAAAGGGGAATACCGCGATAGCATGCGTATCTTTCAGCAAATTCTGATGGCCTGTGATGCAGACTTATTCAAATTACTTAATCATATTGATTAACGTCACTTCGTCAATATTTATTTACATTACACAAGAAACGAGCTCTCTATGATTAATTAGGTGTATAATTTACATAATTTTCCGTTTGCAGCGTTGTTCTTTGATTCCGTATTCTCTTTTTAGTATTCTGGTAACCTACATATTATTGTCATCACATACTATATCCTCCTCGAAGGAACCTCGACATATTTGGATATACAAAAACATAAAAAATTACATAAATTGAAAAATATTTTATAAGTTTTTGTGTTACGCATTACAAAACAAAATATTGCTACCGTGACCCCTAAATTAGGTAAGCAATTATTACTGAATGAATAAAATATTAGGGTAATTACAAATGTTATACTTATATTATTTAATCAATATAAATATTCATATTTGCAATTATATGGAGGCTCAATGTACATGGAGGTTCTGTTTAGGTGCTTTACACACTTATCTTATACTTTTGAAGTAGATTTTGTATTTAATTTATAGTAATAGCTGTAGGTACTCGTATAATAGATAGAGAAACTCTCATTTTAAACTAAAAGATGAAAGGTAAGATAATGGTGCAAGCAAAAAGGTCTGACTGAGTAAGTATGTAACTGTATTAATAAACATGAAATTAAAAGAATTTTTTTTAAACAAGCTTTTATTACTTGTTAATAAGAAAAAGAAACTAAAAAGTTAAAAAGTGCAAAATTTTAAGTTAACCGATGAGGAGTTCAATCGTCTGGAGCGAATCCTGTTAGCAGTATCACATAATGCTTATTTTAAACATGCATTGTCATCAGGACTGGACCAGTGTGTAAAATTTTAGCTTAATCGGACACAGGAAAGTGGATGAAATTTAGTTTGGAAGATTTGATTACAAATACCGGGACAGGTGAATAGAAAAATATGAAATAACAAATAACGGATTTGGGACCTACTAAAACTTACAAACAAATTTTCTTTTGAGGTTGGTTACCTTAGGTTGGTTGAGTTACCTATAAAAAACACTGGAGATCTACATGTTTAACCTATAGTAGGTACCTATATCTTTTTACCATATAATGATACGCAGCAGCGACCATAGGCTGAAAATTTAAACATTCTTTATATTTATTTTAATAATAATTTAAAATGGAAACTATCAAGACCGTTAGTTGAGCGTATCCGTGTAATGAGTTACTAAGGCAACTACGGAACTCTATGTAGCGTAAAGTGCTACACCCACTTGGCAAGTTTTCATTAGTCTTAATAACTTTTCGGCTTCTGAAAAATACCGAGTTAAATTATGTATCGACCACGCTATTAATACTTCTTAATTAAATAAATTTTTTTGCTTGCTGAATGTTGCTTAGATACTGAGTTTCTAAGAATATGAAGACTTACCTACAATGTTTATAATATTCTATGATTACCTACAAGTAATGCTTTTTGTCGCATAAAATGATAACTGGTGATAAACACAGGCGATATCGGCGGTTATCGGTAAATGTAACCCACTATCCCATAGGGCATCAGTAAAATATAATCCTGTGTTGTACCTACTTCAAACAATCACCAAGGACAGTAAGTTATCTTACGTCCATTACGAGGGATAATACTCATAATTAAAAGACCTTGGAGTTTGACTCGACCTTACAATAATCATTGCACACCAAGATTCAAACTTTTTGTAAAAATAAACTTAGAAACAATGTTACATTACCTCAAAATACATAAAGGTACAATTGTAGTTTATACCTGTGTTACCTATATGTATGCAGACTATTAATTAGTTAAATAAAAAATATATAATTAATAGTTAACTTAGAAATAATAAGACAAAAAACTACCGTTTTGCTAAAGAGGGCGTCGTAGGTTGATAAACACTTAAATAGAGATCTATAAAAACAATTAATAATTATAAATTACCCACGTAAATGATTTATTAAAATAATTAGAGACGACCTTATTACGAGTTTAATTGATGCCTGATCACTTCAGTATTGTTAACGTGAACGAAACAAAAAGTCGCATGATGCATTTAATAAAATTGGCTTTCAATTATTAAGCAAGAAATTACGAAACAATTAGGTAATTATTTATTATTTTCATTCACATTACGTAACTATTAAATCGATATGATATAAAGACTAAACAAATGAGCATGTTTTAGGCTAAGACCAAGAATGCGAAAATTCGGTAAGGCGGTCAGATAACGGCTTGTAACGGGTTTGTTTAACTAAGGTATCGGCTCTATTGCTTACAAATAACGTACCTAGAGGAAATAATACACGTTATTGTATGTACTGTTAGGAAAACAGTGTATGTGGAGTTAGTAATTAATACTTTGAAAGATATTTTATGTTATCCGGAAAACTGTGTAAAAGTTGCAAACAACATTATTATGATCATGATTTCAGTAAATTTAAGTTCCACGTAATATGGGGAAAATAATTAAATAGGTACTCGATGAATAGTGATAACATTAAAAATACAGGGACAGCGTTCCTTGATATTGAAATGTTAATTGATTATAATGTAGAGCACGAAGTTAACGTTATAAAAAACAGAATTAAACCAATAATAAATCTCACCTAATCAATCCTTAAACCCTCCAAGATAAATTTAATATTGTTGAATCACATTAATATCACAGATTCGTTTTATATTTTCACATTCTACGAGAGATCCTCGTAGCGCTAAATTGGTAACTAATTTCTGCAAAGACTATTTACGTTGACCCTGTGCAGGTCGTGAACGGAAAATATTATGGATCGTAGCGACCGCAGTGATATGAAGACGGCCGCCAACTGGCGGTTTGCCCTGACGCACTACGCACCACGCGACAGTGTAAAGTTCACCACACTGACGAACCACCGTCGACCATTTATTTACTACTAGGTTTCGAGCCGTAAAATTTCAGTATTAAAAACACGTCACTTGTTTATAACAAAGACTCGGTCTATAATTATACGGATGGTTCGATATGTTGTAGTATTTGTAGTCACATCACATACCGTCGCCTGTATCTGTGCGCTGTTCGGTTCCATGGCGCGATGCCACCTGACGATTCCCCTCCACGAGCACCGCTGCACGTGCTGATAACCGACTGCGCAGTCGAAGTGCGAAACGTTGGCTAGTGCGTTCTGTTTTTCTCAAACATCTCTGATAAAAGTTTCCACCGGCTTTGGCTAATCAGTCGTATGTAAATGCCGCTTAATTTGAAATAAGTCCTGTTATATAATTCATAGTATCTAATCGTGAAGATACTGTTCGGTAGGTAAATAATTTGCGAAAGTCTCCGATGCATTCGAACTTATACATGTTTAGTAAATAATATACAATGAGGTTATGATTTATTTGGATTTCAATAAAGGTAACTAGTTACTGAACATGCGATACATGTGTTGTCCTTTACAAATTACAACATTTTGCTTGTGGATTAAACGTAGCTGGCTTAAATTGTTAATCTGAGATAGAGTTGGCTCTAACAACAGGGGGTTCTATAAAGATAGCAAATAAATCGATTAGATAACAGACTGATGTATTGGAACAATAATGATGAGATCAAGTATAGTATTATATCATCATAAATAATAAAAACATTTTATTATTGTTATATTAACTGCCCAGTACTAATCAGGTACATTTTGAAGTCGAATATTGAGAGTAAGAAGACACAGACGACATTTTTTACGCGCGTTTTTCGCGATTCGAACACGGAGCCTTCGACTCGTAAATTTTGCACACGAGGCGCTTGTATTAATATAATGCGCTTTTAGAACTCACTTTAAACACACTCGCTTCAAATTTTTAAATATTTTAAATCAAAAAAGCGTAGCATCTGCCAAAACGATTTGAAAAGGACGTCCGAACTTGGCACCACACTTTCGAGTTACAACAATTTTGAGGCTTGTTCCGGTTTGTTTCTAGGTTTGTTCTACATTGTTCCAAAACGGAACTTTCAGAGAAAATAACAAAAAACACTTTTTTTAGCTGGCACCACTCTTTAAAGGTATCATAATTTTGAAGGTTGTTCTAGCATTGTTCTGTATTGTTAAAAAAATATTGCGTTCAAAAAAAAATATTTCTGGCAAAATTTCACAAAAAACATTACTGAGCTGGTACAACAACATCTTAGTGACCATATCAATATTAAAAATCTTTTAAGTTTAAAATAAATAGGCTTGGATTATCTAACAAACTTCAAATATGTTTGGTTAATCCATGGGTCTAATCATTACCCTAATGGCATCGTATGAACGTAGCATTATCTATACCGATTCTTAAGAATAAGTTAATGATAAAACCACCAATTAATGATCAATAAAGGACGCCATTAAAATAATGTCTATAGTAGGGGGTAAAAAAATATTTGTAGGTTCAGAAGGATATTAAATACGTCAGATATTAATTGGTGGATTAATATTATAATTAAACGCCAGACCTAATCTTATAATGGATTATAAAATACTCAGTAGAATAAAATGTAGAGTCAATTCCATAGAATAAACATTGGTAGAGTTTAATACTTTAATGGATTAAAGTAGTTTATAACATTGACCCTTATCTAAAGAATGGATTTAGCCAGTAGAATTGCTTCGTTTATTCTATAATAAGGTTTTCAATTATTTTTTTACAACGTATGTAAATACAATTTTTATTTCAGGACGTTACTGTCTGCAATAATGTTTTCAATTAATTCTGAGTTGATATTAACATTAACAGTATAAAGAAACCGATAGTAGGTACCTACCAATAAAAATATCATTTTAATAATTTAATCATAAAGAACGGCTCGAACAACATAATTCATTATGAACTGTGTAGTTTGTATATTAATGTATACGGTACATGGTACATATCTATAGACAATGCTTATATGCTAATAAATAATAAACAAACCTATCTTATAAAAAGCCAAGTTCCTAACCCTAAAAGACCTAACTAAGTATATTTCTGCCGAAAATAATGACTCAGCGTTTATACAGCGCTCGTTGCACAGATCAGATACACTATTAGTTATTAAAAAATTAAAGCAATAGTTCCAGCAATAGCTAAGGTATATAAAGCTTACATTTATTTAACTATGTCTTCTGTATCCTCAAAAAGCTCTTCTTTGTTAGAGCCAATCTCCCCTACAGCCTGAATGGCAATGGCAATGAAAATGGAAAAAAAATAACAAAGCAGAAATATTCGTAAAAAGTTAGAGTTATCTGTAAATCTGTGAGCCTGTGTTTGTGAATAATCCGATTCTGATGCGGTTTATTAGTTTTCTGATGGCTGATATGACCAAGATGGTTTTAGCTAAAATTTAACTATAAGTACCACTCTCGGAGCTTTTCTTAATATTTATTTAATTCAGTGTCGACAATCATCGCCTTCACCACAATTTCGATTAGATAAAAGTGACACTTCTAATCCTCATTAGGTATGCATAATTTAACACAATCATAGAATAAAATTTCCATTATTGATGAAGAAAGAAAATCTTTCTTAATTTCTTCAACTATTTAATTCTTAGAAACTATAGTTTTTTAACGAAAGTATTTTTTACTCTTGTTATTCCTTAAGTTTAAGGTTGCTAGAAAGACTAAATAAACTTGATGCTTTTTCAAGTTTATGCACATTTCTGTTGATTGCAAGGACATCAAAGTATAAGTTGCATTCTAGATATGCGCGGAAATTGTGAGTTTTTATTTAATTAATAATTTCCAGAATTAGGTAGGTACCGACATGTTTCGTAAAGGTAATACATAGTCTACAATTCTTTGTTGTTGTAACCTAATAGTAAAACTGTAAGTAGGACAATTCGGTACGTCGATTTTTTTAAATTTAATTGTACTGGTGAGGTACCTACATCTTGATTTTATAATGTAAGTCGGTGTAGAGATCAAAATGTACTTTTTAAAATTTCGTCTAGGTTTCTATCTGTGTGACTACATGAGCTTCAAGTAGGTACAAACTCTAAAACGCCAATAATCTTATGTAGTACTTACATATAAAAATAAATATTATATTTAATTTATATAGGTAGGTACCTACAACACGTGTTACCCGAGAATACTAAGTACTTTATGAAACGGGCAAATAGAAAAAATAGGTGCCAATGCCAATCAATATGAAAGTTCAGTCAAAAAGTTCGTCATCTATGCATGCAACAATTACACAAAAAATATATTTTTATAGTTTTATGTAACCACTTTAATTTTCTCCTCAATTAGTTATGAAATAAACATACCGCCTGACAATATTAAATAGCAATTTTTGTCAAATGCAACAATCAAGATCTAGCTTTACCGAAACGAAGCGAAAGCGAGACAGGGCTATTATATTAAGCCATAAAATTAATGAAGGACCTGTTATATATTTAACTACATGATAAGGAGAAAAATAAGAGTTCCATGAAAAATATTTTTTCTAGGCTGTATAAAATCATGACATCAAAATAGAGAAAAGGAACGTAACATTCATTAATCGTCCGGCCATGTTTTTCTTCACATACGTCGTGTGGCAAACGTCAATGGTTCGTTTACTCACTGCTCTACGAACTATTATTTCTACTAAAACTTTATAAACACTGCGGCTATTGAATAGATATTATTTGTGATATAATTAGATGTTAAAATGAATCGAACCGAGGGGTTGGTACAACGAAGAAACGTTGTGAAGGAAAACAATACCGATGGAACACTGAGGGAAAATCATGATGTCGATGATAAGAAAAACGATAAAAATTATGATGACGGAGATTCAAAGGAAACCCGGTTGACTCTAATGGAAGAGGTTCTACTACTAGGATTAAAGGACAAAGAAGTAAGTGATTGAAATCGTTATACCTAATCCACAAAATCAAACAAGCATTTTCGAATTTTTAATTGTTATTATGTATGCTTCAGGGCTACACATCATTTTGGAACGACTGCATATCCAGTGGCTTAAGAGGGTGCATTCTAATTGAACTTGGTTTAAGAGGACGAGTTGAATTAGAAAGAGCTGGCATGAGAAGAAAGGGCTTGTTGTCTAGAAAAGTCATTGTAAAATCAGGTAATGTATACTTTAGGTTGGCTCAACTGTTAAAAGCTTGATTTGAAATTGAAAATTCATTACTATTATCAACATTTTACTTTCTAAGTGTCTTAATTCCTGTGATATATATATTTTAATATAATTATAGTTTGTTAATTTATAGGTTAGTTGATATAATCAACTAATGTTCTATGTGAAAGTTGAGTACCAAAAGATAGATGTAGCATTTGTTAGGGGTGCAACAACTTGTAGTATTATTATGATATCAAAAAGTTGTTACTTTCACCACTGTTAAAGATGTGACAGTGTTATACTTCTGGTGCAAAATATTAGTCATTGATAATATTCTCACAACTTATTGATTAGATTCTAGCCAAAACTTTGAAAGTAAACTTCATAGATTTTTTTAATATACATACACAAGTCTACTCATAACTGAGAAAGCGTAGCTTACTTAACCTAGCTGCTTCAGTGCTAATTAACCATGGGGGTTACTTGGCAACCTAAAAGTCATTAATTTTTATACCAACTCACTTCAATGTATTCTCTGAAGCACAGCAGTATTCAAGAATATTTTGCCACTATTGGTAAATTTTAGCACTTTGTTTGCTACCAACCAATCGCTCATGTTGTTGTTTAACTTGGTCAACTGCTTGTGATCCGTATAAGCTTCCAGGCAATGAGAGCTTCAATCTTCAAATAAATGCTAATAATTATGTAATTTGCAGATACTCCTACTGGTGATGTGTTACTAGACGAAGCCTTAAAACACATGAAAGAAACAGAACCTCCAGAAACAGTACAAAGCTGGATTGAATATTTGAGCGGTTTGTGTTAAAAAATGTTAATGCAATATAATATGTGTTGTCTATATTTGTTTGAAAATGATTGTATTGAGCTGCCATAAAAATCTATTCTGCGCACAGATCTATTCTATCGTTATTTGAATTTAACATGGTCTCATGACATCTTTTTTAAGATTTGCCATTTTTTCATTTATTCTTTAGTGTAAAAAATTCTTTAAAGTAATAAATTTCATGAATAGAAATGTACCTACATCCTTTATTGAACAATGTGTTTATCAGCAGTTAAGCAACTACCTAGAACCAGCTATTGTAATGTGTAATTAGTTTCAAAATTATTACACAATCCAAATTGATTTCAAACATCACACAAAGAAACAACATGTGGTTCTAGTTTTGTTGATTCTTTCTGTAGCATTATGTCCCTTTTTTCCTTTGAAAGGATATGCATTTTAGACCATACACATTTGATTTCAGGAGAGACATGGAACCCTATGAAGTTGAAATATCAGTTGAAAAATGTTAGGGAAAGGCTTGCCAAAAACCTTGTTGAGAAGGGAGTGCTCACTACAGAAAAACAAAATTTCCTATTGTTCGATATGACCACACATCCACTGACAGATAATGTTGTGAAGTGCCGCTTAGTTAAAAAGGTATGTATTACTAGAAATAAGTCATCTATGAACATAGCGATAAATGAAAAAACTATATTAGAAATTCTAATATTGAATATTCTAATTTACAATATTGGATATTCTTGTAACTGTAGGTATTAATTAATAGAATGTCTATATTTGTTACTGCTGATTGGCTACTATATAGATTTTCATATCATCCTGCCTATTGGTAGAATCTTACTGGACTGTGCTATTGTTTTCTTTTCAGTTATGAACACAATGGCAAGTTACTTAATACAAATGCAGTGATGTTTACATTTCGAAAATATCTTGTTGTTTATGAATTGTATAATTAGTCATTGCAAATTTGTGTATATGTGTGGCCTATGGAATTCTGAATTTATTTATTTCATACAACCTTCATGATATAAAACTAGCAAGCTAAATTAGCCCTATGCTTACAATAATTGGAAAATGAAACAATGAATTCTTTCACTTAGCTATAATAATGTAATTTTATAAGCCTTATTACATTGTAATTGTAATTTTTCACTATGAACGGAAAAAAAGCTTAATTCTAGAAAGTTTGTAGAAATACACCAAGTAATAATAGGTATTATAGGAATGTAGTAAAGATCACTATCACAAAATGTGGATGTGATTTTGTTTTTTTTTTTTTTTTAATTTATTATAGGACTTTGTCGCTGAGCGACCATATCGTCCCGTAGAGACAACACAAACTTACAATCTCAGACAATAATAAAAATAATAATGAAATCAGTGCTTTGCAAGTGCCAAACTAGCCATCCTGCATTTTGATTTTTAAGATAATCATTTCGTGATTCAGATGTATTGTATATAGGTACTGTAATTTGATATTTCATGTGACTAAGAATGCTTGACTGCAAATAATAACTATCACACAATTAAGCAGAACTGTCCTCTCTTAACGGCCTTACATTTATGGTCAATGTCCCTCAAGTGCAGATGTGCATATACCATACACTTTTGAAAACTTTAGGAATTTTTAACTTACATTAACATTACTTTGGAAGAACTCTTCAGTATGCAGGTTTCTTCAGGATGGTTTCTTTATCAAGCCAAAACATAATTGCCTAGTTTCTAAAATGAAGGTGAAAATGAAAATAAATTCAATCTATCAATTACTAAAAAGTTAAATTAAACACTTATTTTTGTTAGGTATTTTAAGATAATGTTTATCTATTTCAGGTCCAGGAAGCGGCGTTGCGTCGTTCGATCACCGACGTGGCGCACGCAGATAAGCGTTCGCTAGCGTTGTTGATGTTGGCGCATTCTGCCGACGTGCTTGAGAACGCTTTCGGCCCTCTCTCCGACGAGGATTATGAACTGGCTACACGTCGGGTGCGCTCCCTCTTAGATCTAGACTTCGAAGCAGAGGCTATGCGGCCCGAATCCTGCGAAATCATGTGGGCAGTTTTTGCCGCGTTCACCAAATAGCAGGAGAAAAATCCCCGCTAACCCCCACGGCGAGCACTCCAAGACGGTCAGTTAATTTCAAAATTACTCGTCTTATAGTAAATATAATTAGATTTAACTGTAAATTTAATGTTCCATGAAATGTTCACAAAACTTGTGCTATTTCGTTTTGTAATTGTAATGGTCTTGTACAGAATTAACTATGTCCGTAACGATAATTTTATGTACCTACCTAAATTATATGTGACTGAAGTTTGCAATTATACATTGTGTTGTAGTGCAGTAAAGTAGCGGATTTGTATATCTACGTTTGGAACTAAATTTACTTCCCAACCGCATAGGGATTTGCCAATATTCGATATTATTTATAAAATTTCCTGAATTAGGTATATTTCAAACAGGCCCGAATATAAAAAAATAACATATTATAGAACATTTATAGTTGACTCGGCTTCCTTGACTGGGCTGTTGTTACAGTATTATTCATGTTATTAAACAACTTGTTAAAATAATCAAAAATTAGACATTGCCAGATGGCGACCGCGGACGAAACAGCTAGTATGTGTTATCGATCGCTGTTACGTGAATAATTTAGTCGGATGGAAATAAAATGCTTATCTATACATTTAAAAATTAAAACCTAATTAAATGGAATGTGTGACTTAATATGGCACAAAACGCCTATGCAATATTATAGATACCTAAAAGTAGGAAAAATGACAGCTGTAAAGTAGTAAAATTTTCCTCCCCCAGATGCTCATTTTTAACTGTTCCTAAAATCCATTTGTTTGTTATATTTTTTAGCTGTCTGAACTTTATAGATACTGAACGTAAGTAACTGTAAAAATGCAGATTCCCTATTGAGATAGATTATTAATAAATATTCTTTGATATAAAGAAAATAATACTGAGTGCAAATTATTTTAACGCAGATTTGCACTCTTTTGTTTTTTTATGTTGCTGAATTTGTTAATGTTTTCTATATTGATGATTTGTTTCACCTTTTATAGTTCTTTTTTATGTAATTTAGCATTGTATGATATTATATATCATTACCCTTATTTAGGTATATGAAATATGTATAATTCCTCGTGAAATAGTGAACGTGTTGCTTCTGAACGATTTGATCGAGTGTCGAGTATAATTATATTAAACACAAATGATAGAGATGTTTGTTATTTATGATAGGATTCGATAGGTATCCTTTAGTCAAGTTATTAATAAATTCAGTATTTATAAACCGAAATGATTCATATAAATAAATTTAATAGTGTATGCCAGCCCAGCCAGTGATTTAAATAAGTCATAGATTAGGAATCTTAGTGTTTGGTAACGTATTTTATAGTAAATTAATGGCTTTTTCATTAAATCAACAAATTTTATAGTAATTAATTTTAGGATTAATTACGACTGTTAGCGGCGATACATACATACCTACCGTGAAATTAATTTACATCATAATTCGGATGATAGTTTCTTTGCGAATTAATACAATTTTTTTTTACTTCAAACATTATAAAACAAAAGACGAAATCGAATCAATAACTAATTTTATTTGGTTTTTAGCTAAACGCAAGGTCAGATTCGAGGTTAGTGAGAGGAATGATGTAAACATCCGACGCGTTCGTCAATGATGTGTATGTTATGTATGCCGTTCCACTTATTTAGCCGATTAGAAAACTATAGATCGAGTATTTGAAGGTTTCGAAATATAGTGCTCATGGGAATTTTTCTATAATATAAAATGTAATAGTATAATACTATATACACTGAATCATCTGCAATTACATACGGAACTGTATGCGATATACTTCCTCGTATATTAATAGTATTGCACTCACTCACTGACACATTGTATTGTATACCTACTGTTATAGGTATACCTACATATTTTATGAAATTTAATAAATCAAAAAGTATTATAATGACATTATTTCAGTTTTAGTTCTATTAGTTTATTGGTTAAATATCTATATGTATGTATGTATTTTATTCAAGCATGATTATTTACATAATATTATATCATTCCATAAACCTAAGCCAATTTCTGTCTACTTATGTAATCCTTTCGGGCAATTTATATAATATATAAATTAATATTATACTATTATTATAATTTATATTTATATTTTTTTTTATGTTTTTTTGAAAAAAATTATGATTGCGTCCGTTATAAATGGTGTAATGCAGGTACCCTGTCCAAATGACCAGTGTTCGTTATCTTCATAATATTATGACGCCCACAAAAATTCATTTTTGACATATTTGCCATGCATTTTGTAAACTATCGTTACTCGCATCATTATTGAATGGGGCAAAGGTTAGCCGATAGTATAAAATGAATGTCTACATGTACATATTTTAGTATTCCGATATTTCCGATCTTGTGAGCTTAGGTGCACCGCCATCACTTTGTAAAGTTCCGCCCGATACATTTTAGAGTTCCGTACCTAAAAGGTAAAAACCCTGTTACCCTGTTACCAACCCTCCGCTGCCAGTCATCTGGATATATCTCATAAACCGTGATAGCTAGAGGGCTGAAATTTTTACAAATTGTGTATTTCCGTTGCCGTTGTAACAACAAACACTAATGATACAAAGAAAATAATGTTTTTTTTCAATAAACTTGATTTTCTTTTATAGATGATGGTACGGAACCCTTCGTGCGCGAGTTCGACTCGCACTTGACCAGTTTCTTTGTATAATGTCTACGTCAATTACACAGAACACTAAACCAATATAATATAATTAGAGTATCATTGATAAAAGTTACAGCTTTTTGGTAAAGTAGTAGGTATTGCGAAATGATAACAATTCATTTGGTTTTTGTATAATAGGTATCTATGTAAATTTTGAATAAAAAAAAGTGTGGAGTGCATTTTTTTTAAAGTTTCGTAAAATAGTGTGATAGATTTAATTTAGTAAATATCTTTTTAGCTGAAGATTAGTTATTTTTGCTCCATGAGTAAAAAATAAAGCAAAAAAAATTATCAAGTATTTGGAAGATTAATGCCGTGTGTGTCTATTTTTGAATCAAGTAAACTATTTAAATTAATTCATTTATATTTATACTGAAGGATTCGGACTACATCGAATTAATTATTTAAGTGCATCTTATATACATTACTAACGCGTATAACAGTTGGAGTGTTTTTGTCGTCACATCTTAACGACTAATAATAATTATGATTATGCTATAGGTATCTATGTAGTCTTAATCCTTCCATAGGTTTCATTAATATGAAATAAGTCATTGAACTATATTCCACTGGGTATGTAATGTGTAAGACGATTTCTCTTGGTCTTTTATGGTCGAATTTATAATGAATTACGGTTCTTATGTCGCTTCAAATTGTTTTTGAATTACAAATGCACTCAAAATTAATGCATTTTAGAAATATTACTCTTTACATGTTGCTTGGAAGTATGTATGAAGTTTATTATGTTACGACAATGACGACGATTTGTAAATAATGTAATCCTGTTTAGGGGTTATAAAATTAAATTTTTACTCTGAATAATTTGGTTATTTTCGATAATTTGTGTGCAAATGGCAGTCAGCACACTAAAAGCAGTAACTAGAACGGCCGGACCGAGCGAGATTATAAATAGCGAGAAATAAAATGTTACTGTTATAGTCAGCTAATGTATTTTACTTTTATAACCTTTAAAATCACGTTAAAACAGAACGGTTGTTTTTTACATACAGTAGGTACTTTATTTACTATTATACTCATTTGTTTCAGAACGAAAGCTAGAACATAGTTCCTTGTAGAGGCTGGTAACCCAAACAAAGTTCCAAGTTCGAACCCAGTCAGGGTAGGCTGATATTGATCTTTTGGGTTCTAATTCAAATTTTGACGGATTTGAATGTCTGAATAAACGGTGACGATTATGTTTGGAAAAGTGGAATCAAGTTACTAAGTTAAATTAGAATTGGCCGTGAAATCATTTTAGTTAACACTTTTATAACATTGTTAAAATGTAGGGCGCAAAATATCTTTAGTAAGTATAATATTATCATAATATTAATAAGTATTATCGTGAACTTTAAATTATAAGTAATAAGGAAATTCCAAGAAACAATTATCTCCATCTTGCATCTTAAAAATTATCTATTGTAATATCTAAATAAGCATTGTGTGTAAGTATAATAGGTACATTGAAAATTGGAACTATAAAACTAAAAATTATATTGTAACAAAATTCATAAAATTGTATAAAGTTAAGATAGATCGTAATGTATTATACTACACAGATTTATTGTAAACAAATATATTATTATATAGTAAATTATCTTTTAGTATTTTTTCCAATGATGTTCCCTTCGTATTAAATCTTAAAGTACAGTAATGTAGATAGTGATAATCAAAGTAAAACACAAATTTTAATGTCGCACGTGGTCTGATAGAAATATATTTTGAGTAGCTAATAAAATTATAAGAAAATCTGAGCTGTCTTAAATCGCTACCTGTGTAAGTCATGTGACCCAATGTCGGCTTGCGGCCATTTGCAGACCTTTGCCATCTTGATATTCTAACTTTGATCTTCTACTTTAGTTTGCTCCTGACTTTATCACCTAAATAAAACAAATGTTTACATTTAAAACAGTTTTATTAGAAATTCTCACGTTTACATTGGATAAGTCTTGTCCTCTTTTACATATTCACTAAGGTAATATCTAATTGTGCAGTATTTTGTTGACTACATTTTCTGAGAACATTGTAACAGTGAAGTCTTAACAAGTTAGTATTTAAATGCCATTAATATTGATGTCTTGGGCCGATAGTTTAAATAGATCAGAGTGGGGATTGGCAATTAAAAGTGATTGTGAATTTTGCTAGGAATTCGAGTTACAAAAATCGCTATTCCTTATTTGCCAACCCAATAGTATTCAACAGTTAATCTATACCCACCTAATCTGCTTTGCTATGTAGGTACATTATCAAACGATAAGTGTTTGAAACAATAGTGGTTGTGCTGCATTATTATTATAATTTGATGAATTAAACGATCGGCCGATGACATTTAATAAATAATCCTTAAAATTTTAACTATCTGTTGTGACAAAACACGTCACGGAAATAGCCTTGAAAGAGAGTTTAAATATTCGGAAAAGAGCCATCTTACAAATACAATGGTAGAAGGTTATCAAAATGTTAATTTTAAATGACATTTCATATACAAATAATTGGCCTGAAAGTATCTAAACTAAAAACATTGCCTTTAATAATTCGGTAAGTAGTAGGCACTAAACAACAAGAGTGCAAAGAGCGACGCCGAAGCGTGGAATAGACGCATATAATGAGATCAAATGAATCACTTTCTGATTCAACTAAATAGGTACTTATGGAATTACAGAATTGGGAGTTATTTGATTTTAATTTTAATTCAGAATACAATAAAGCACAATAATTTAATTTAACGGGTAAGTATATTAATTTACACGTACACACTTACATTTACAATAATACGAAATTAGCATAATACATCGCCTTTGAAAGCATTTACTAATACGCCACGGTGGAAATACTCAGTGATGTAATGCATTACGTTATTATTGATATTTATACATAATTGAATACCTAATGGTATTATAATTAATAGGTACATTTAGTTGTGCGTGTGACGTATTAGTAAAGCTATCAGGCGAAGCGAAAATCTACCTTTTTATTCCATTGGTGTGACAATCAAACTTTTACTTCTCAAACAATTACTACCACTCATCAATCAATGCACACTAATTCATTCATTCAATGAAGAATTACAGGATATCCTACTAACTAACCTTTCATCGCAAACCTACTCTGTGTTTTTTACCGGACCTTCAGTCATCCCCTGTGGGTACTTTGCTACTAGACTTACTCCTAAAACATTTAAACATTTAAATACTAATACTTTCATTAAATATCGATAGAATTAAGGAGTACATAACTATGTATCTAAGTGTAAGGTAGTAGGAAATAAAGTTAATAATGCATTGTGTTGTAGTTAGGTATACATGTTATCTTATCTATGAGATTTATCGGTTAATTAATTATTATTTCTCAAATACCGATAGGTCTTGTATACTGAGGACAATTTAAAAGCAAATTTGCTTAAGTATTTTTTAACTATGTAATATCCTAGATAGACAAGATTCTAAACAGAGGGCGCAGGCGTTTTGTAGGTATCCACTTAATTGAGTCCAGCGAATTTGGTGCTTTACGTAATACTTGATACTACTATGTCTACTCAAACATATTATAATCAGTTAGGTACATTAAAATATTACAATGAGTGAAATGCACGCTCTGTTATGAATTATGCCATTTTTAAGTTATTTTTCCGCATGTTCAAACTGAGGTGAATGTTGTAATGTGTACCTACCTATCTATTTACCTACCTATTTAAATAAATACCTACCTATATAAATTCTTACATTTTATACCTACAAAGAGTACAGTTACACTACAATCTGTGATTATAAGATATATTACTTACAGCTAAAGTTTAATAAGACAACATTCAAAAATTCGAAATAATTTTCACGGTACAATTCGAAGAGGTTACACTGTATTCGGTTACTACATAACGTGAAAATTTTTATGTCTATTGTAAGGTATGGGAATCTTAATCATGTACCTAGTATAGCGATTACCAAATGCAATAAAAATACTGCCGTATGTCAAATGAAGCTACTTGGTTTATAATATTAAACACGATTTTGAAAAAAGTTAATGTCAACACATCTATGGTAAAACTACTCTCGAATCCTGAAAACGACTTAACTAACTGCTTAATTACTAACAACTGTAAGGGAACAAATATGTAAATGCTTCGAGTTTCAGAATTTTCGGGTTCATAGGTTGCTCAAAAATAGGGTGGGTTACGTAAGTGGCATTAGGTACCTATCCATTCATCAATTGGTAGACATAAGGTTTACAATAATAGATAGGTATATTATCTGCTAAAGTATTATAAATTATGTGTAGGGTAGTCAGTATCTAGTAGGTGAAACAGCTATTTTACACTATGAAGTTAAATGCATACAATGTTAAACTTAGCGTATACCGTAATAATATTCCCACAAGCACAGATCAGATTATGGTCACATCCAAATGTCCGTTATTTCAAACCGGGTAAGTAGTTAAGTACCTTCACCGAGTGTCCCGCCCGCCTGCGGGTTCGGGCGTTTAATTCCCGTACTTCGGGACATCCAGACCCTGTAAGAATTGCCAACTTTTATTAGACATAATAAAATATATCTAATTTCAAATAAGGTACAGTAACTAAAAAGTATAAGTTAGAGTTAGAGTTGAGTTATAAAAAATAATATAATTTTCGAATTTTTTTAAAAAGGTAAGTTTTTGGTACTTTTTGAGGCATATTACAATTTTTCATTGTTTTTATAAGAATTGTACGACTATACATAAGTAGATCAAGATTTTCAGTTTTAGTCAATTTCAATGAACCCTTGTTTTATGACTGGCAATAGTAGGTACCTAAACATTGCGCTACAAAGAGTACCTACTTATTTTTGCACCCGCTACAAGCGTTATAGATATTCATTTATTATAAAGTACGCCTGCATGATATAGAGTCCAATACTCTATAATAAGTAACCGTACCTGTAAGTGTCCCTTGTGAGACTTCCCGCGGCACTGTCACCAGGCCTCGGTGTAGCGCACGTCGTAGTCCTGCAGCTGCGGCAGGCGACGGCGTAATATCTCGAAGGCCTCCGACGATAATCGGGTACTGTTCAAATTGATCTTCCGAAGGCTTGAAAGACCTAAAAATTTCAATAACGAGACTTATCACTACTGTTGTCTGTGTCAGGCGATATTACAGAGAAACCACTTAACAGATTTAGATAGTGGTTTTTGTATGTTATCTATCTAAGAGACTTATCGCAGGAAATGGGTGGTCTGTTGATATTATCCTCGAGATATGAATGTAAGATTAAGTTTTTCTTTTAATGAATTCTAACAAGACTGATTTTTAAAATGTGTGAAACCAATAAAAATATCAATTATTTCTTATATGAATATTTGTAAGCTTAAGCGAAGCATGGACGAATTGTAATACAAATATTTGTACCTGACAATGCTTCGACACCCTTGTCGGAGACGGGCGTCTCGCACAGGTTCAACACTTGCAGCCGCGTCAGATGTTCCGCAATCAACTCCACGCCGCTGTCACCGAACTTCGTCGACCAGAGGTTCAGGTATCGCAGCGATGGTAGCTGGAAACAACAACGAATTCAATATCGATCACTTGTTAAGTTACTAAGTTGATGCCTTGATTTTAGTACTAATCTGAATTACGTATACAGAACAAGTAGTACTTGAAGACTTTGGAATTCATTTTGTGCTGTAGGTATTACGTAAAGATTAATTATACAGATTAAGCTCAAAATCTTATTTTTTTAGTTTTTAAAAGTAAAAAAAATTAATGCGTAACGAGACGTTGAATAACAGTTTCAAAGTGTCTTTTACTAGTACCGATTTTTCTGTATTACCTATTTTACAAGTTGGAATTTTTAGCCGTACGTAAGTTTTAACCATAAATAAATGTAAAGGGTAGTTTACCTTGATGAGATGCACGGCGCAGGCGCTGGTGACGCTAGTGAAGGCGAGCGACAGGCATTCGAGGTTGCCGAGCGCGCCCGCCTCCAACAGCGCCGCCACGTCCGCGTCTGTCGCGCGCACCGGCAACGCAAGCCGCGTCGGTCCGCCCTCCGATTGCTGGTAACAAATATACATACGACCAGTGCCGTCTTAAGCATATTCCGCG
>LGAG01000291.1:710357-724364 GCA_001278395.1 Lerema accius | reverse complement strand
TTATGATTTAGTTAAACCCAAATTGTTAAACACGTATTTTATCATTTTGAAGTCGGTGCCAAGTAAGTGTTCAAACGGCTTTACTACGATACCAAAAGACTGTACAAAACTTTGTTAATATTTCAAAACAATTACAGATTAATTACCTACAGTATTAAAAACTGCAGGAATAAGTGCATACTTGCAATCAAACTAACATTATAAATATTGTGCACCTAAGTACTTACTTACAAAACTATATAAGTATCATCGTATTTATAAAGTTAATGCTTGGCACCGACTTCAAAGTTATAAAATACGTATTTAACAATTTGGGTTTAACTAAATCATAATAAGTGTTACTTTGTGCCAAGCAAATTTATTTTTGACTTTTTAGTTTACTTTTGAAGTCGGTTTTTGTTTTTTTCTTAAAATTATTTTTTTACAAAATAAACTTTGACCCTAAACCCTAAGCAATAATTTACAATTTCTCTAGATCATCAATAAATATCAATAGTGTCGATATCCAGTACAGCCGCCCCGCGCTCGGTTGTAAAGTCAAACGAATTTTGGCATTAAGCCGTAGTATTTTAAGAGGCATATCGCTTCAAGTACAAATACTACGGAATACTGATTATAACACTATGGAATACTAATCATAACACTACGGAACCCTAACATAAGTTTGGTTTAGCATGTAATACATGCATGAATTAGCCAATTATTCACAATTGGTAAGTAGGTAGGGACCTAGATAAAATTCTAAATTTCTAGTTTTCGGCGCCCGCGCGCCCCCTAGTACCTCGCGCCCGGGTGCGGCTGCACCCCTTGCACCCCCGGGTAAAGACGGCCCTGCATACGACGCTACAATAACGATCAATGAACGACATCATAATCACTAGACGACGAATGTTATAATTTATACTGAGAAACATTTCAGATAAACCCATTTTTAACCGACTTCCAAAAAGATGAAGGTTATCGGTAACAAAACATAATTATTGTAGTTAAACCGCACCCGACCTCAAAACAAATTCTATGTCCCTAATCCGTTATTTCATACTTTTCAGTTATTTTTTTGAGCCGGTTTAATTTTTTTTAATTATAATCGCAAACAAGCTAGCAGTGCCACCATCCCCTGCCTCTCATGGATATCGTAACTAACTTCGACTATAGGGGGACTGTTACTTGTTTAGTAGGTCCTGTTAGTAATAGATGTTTATGAAAATATTAGTTGACGTTAATTCGTAAGTATGACCACGAAGGGAAAAATATGCTGTAAATGTCTTGTTAGATCAGTTTCATATGCATTTGGGTAAGGTAAGGTAAGGTTCTTCTCTGGTGATATCTAGGAGGCAGTGATCACATACGAGTAGCTATACTAGATAACTACTTAACTTTGATAATTACGTACCAAAATTTGAAGGCTCTGCTGTCTTTTACACAGGTCCTTGTAATACTCCTGTCCTAATTCAGTTCCTTGAAGTGCGGCGATGATTTCCAACTGTATTTGTTCCCCGTTCGCTACTTCCCATTCTAGCATGAGGCAGAGAGCCTCTAACGCTGCGGGCTGAAAAAAATATTAATTTATAAGTACGTATATTTCTGTTAGCATAAAAAACGTTACAAGATAATATGAGTCGAATGAAAAAACTAAATAATAATAATAAGCCCACTAATTATTACCTACCGCTTGCGTATTGCCTTGACGTCATAAATAGTGAACATTGTTTGAAGATATACTTAGTCATACCTACCTATTTGGTAGTAGTGTACATACGTAACATTGGTACCTACGTCACATTTTATATAACAATCATTTAGCAATGGGTGGTTCACTTACGTGTTCAGTCATTGCCACTAGAAGGAAGTCTGGCAACTGCTTGCTCATACTCTGCAAGAAGCTTTTTCTCTTCAGGCAACAATTCAACAGAGTCTTCATCTGTAGAAATTAAAACAAAGTTTTTATTAATTTATTTTTATATAGTGTCTTTTAAATGAAGAACCGGCCAGTCACATAGCCACAAAATAAATAAAAATCGATCTACGGCTTGTCTGGCTTGGTTGACGGGAAACCCCGGTGACGTTATAGTTTGGTAGGTATACCTACATCATATAAACTTGTTGTACATGGTAGGTAATTAAAAAGACATAAAATTGTATGAATTGGAATTAATGCAGGATCTAAGTGCAATAACGTTCTTATACAATGTTTTTATAAATATTAATATTCTGCATTTCGAGATTTGCACATACCTGAGTGTTTATGATGAAATGTCACAATGATAAGATATCTTTATATTATCTACCTACTTACTGTGTCATTGCTTCTTAGAACAATACAGGGAAAAAGGATCTATTTAATACTTGCGTTATTATTATTATGTTGGTAAATATCAAAAGTATTCTGCGTAGTTAAACCTATTTCAGTTGGCCGCAAAGCATTTTGTGTACCTACCTATATGTGTATAATCTGTATAATTTACGTCGATTTAGCAGTTCAAATGTAGTAAAATACAAAAGCTAATATATTTAAAAATATACCTATCTACTGGTACTTAAGAATAAATAGAGCCCCCCGTAGATGATGGATAAATTGTTTAGAAAAACAAAAAACTGCTCTACTCGAGAGTACGGAAGCAAAAAATAGAACTGCCAACAAACAGTATAAGCAACAAATGGTATAGAAAAGCAAAAAGAGAGCCCTTACCATGTTGCCCCAGAGTTCGCATAGTTGCTTCTGCGGCAATGAGATCAATGGATTTGAGGGTCCAGTCGCCCGCAGCCACGAGGGCGGGCTGGGGCGAGCGGCGTTCGCGGGCGCCACGCACGTGTGCACCGGGCAACGACTGTCCTCCGCTATAGCCTTCAGAACGATGCCCAGACGACTGCCCACTTGTGGGCAGCTGAGAGCCGCCGCGCAGAACGGCACCGGCTGCAAGACGCTTGCGACCACTACCAGCCAGTCTTCGTATTCGCTCCTGAAAAATTTCTTACTTTAAATTTCTTTTTAAGAATAATTTTGTATTAATTGAGTAAAAAAAGGACAGTTTGGAACCCACGATACTAAATGTAGGTATATTTACTAGAACGTCTCTGACTCAAACAAAGGGACCTATTGTTATTTAAAGCTTACCTATATGGTAGGTTACTCCGATGGTTATCATTTTATATTGTAAGTACACTAAGTATTTTCTACTTCCAAAAATGTGCTTAATTCTATTTAGGAACTAGCGACAAAACTTACATATGCACAAGAATGTCAGCGAAGCACATGATATCTTCTTCCCTCTCAGAGCAGACGTGGGGCGTGGGTGTCTCGCGGTAGTGGTCATCGATGGCGGCGAGTGCCACAGCCACGAGATTGGGAGCGGCGCGGGGATGGGGGCACACCGCGCGGCTGCCGTGCGTCACCTCAACAAACCGACGCACCAGACTTGCCCCCGAGTTGTGGGCACTCAAAGCGCTGAAAAGTTATATACTTTAAATAACTGATGATCCTAAATATGTACCTATTAGTTTACTGTTGTGATTTCAGCAATGGCTTATCCATTTAGAAAAAACGTGTTTTCCAAATCATGCACAAGGCCCACCAGCTGAAATGGAAGAATTATACTTAAAGGAAGTTTTTTTCTCAATACCAAAATTCAAACTACATACGAATATAAAGCTGAACGCAAACGTCCGGAATTCGCACCAGGGATTTCGATTCTGAATTGTCAGTTCGAGAGAGCGGAGTTGAAAGAGCCCGTACATTATGTATTGTAGGTACAAAATGTAGCACAATCACAATCAGTCTGCAATCACACTGACGCACGAATCTATTACCTAATTAGTGGTACCACTTCTATTCTACGTAACAGACATAACTGAGATAAGTTTCTTGAAGGTATTTTCTGTGATACACGTAGCTGAATAAGAATATGTATAAATACAATTACATAAATAATTACGTTGCTGTCAATCAATGTTATTCATGAGGAAAATCGCGATTATTTTGTTTGGAAATACACTAAATACCTGCTTTATATTCATTAAATGCGTATCCTTAATTTTTACATACATAATTATGATAGGATAGTAAGTTCGAACTTATTTATTAAATGTCTTAAGATATCGCAGTTCTTATTTCCTTACTACCTATTAGTACTAATTACCTACTATTTTATACTATGACGTCTTAAGTTTAATACTTATCTACGATACGATACGACGCATGACGTAGAAATAAAGACATAAGTAATTACTAATTTATTATGTTGAATGTTTTATTCCTAATACATACGTAGACAGTAGAATGTAGGTAGTAATCATCGTACGTTACACAATACTTATAAATAAAACATGCTGTTAAGATAATTTACTCAAATAATAGGTACTTCATTACAGTCTTATCTGTAGGTAGAAATGTACTAAAATATCCTTCAATATGGATTTAATGAGACAAGTTATTACGAACGTTGGTAATCCAATTTGTACTTTATTGAATTGATAAAATTATGTGAGTAAAGCATACAATTATTATTTATTGATTTGTTACCTACCTATAACTAAGAATCTTTGAATCAACCTCATCCCAAGAGCAAGAATTTTACCCTACCTTTCTAATACCAAGGCTATAATAAAATAATTATGTCGTTTTACAGTTATATTGAGGGTAACTACAAAATATCTGTACTCTGTAGCCGGAGTGGTAAATACTCCTCTGGAGTTTATTGCCCTTTCTGCCAACCATTCACCTTAGGATGCTAAGTATACGTAGTAATGATGATTCATTAATAGACTTTGTTTCATAAATTTATTATAATTATGTGGAAATAAATACATAACTACCCACCTACCTTCTATCTACGTAAGACTAGTTTAATGGAAATAATAGCTAACTATGTACTATAGGTTAATCAATTAGGTAATTTACAGTTTATAATTAATGTTTGAGGGAATTACTAAAATCTTATTTAATGATGTATGTGTTGTTAAAACAGGAAATTTCAACACAAAACAACTACATAACGGGAAATAATTATAACAGTAGGTAGTTATACAAATAAAAAATGTGACGTCAATGGTTCAGTCTCATTTAAAAATTAATTATCGCTGGCTTATTTAGAGGCGTGGCAACGCCCGATTTCCAAAAGCGAACATAAGAACTTCTTGAACTTTAAAAGTACGGTATGAAATATTTCACCTGTTTAATTATCAACTACCCTCATTGTTAAATCGACTATGACCGTGAAAAGATTTTTACCTAATGTTTTTAATCGGAATATCAGAGTCAGTAATAATGCGACAATGGATTTTTTTAATACTAACGTCCATCTCTCAGAGTTCGGAAAACTCAGAAATTAAACCGCACACGTTAACTGAATCTATCTTATTAGATGACTATAAAATTCTAGCAATAAAAAAATTATTGCTTTGAGTGTTGATGCATACCTAATATATTCCCGAACGAATTGCCTGGCGTTGGGGGCTCTGCCGAAGTCCACGTTTCTCATGAGGACCCTGCGCACTGGGGGCGCGAGTGCCGGCAGTGGAGCCGCTCGTGGTCGTCGACGACACAGCCGGGCGAGCAGCGCACACAGCTCGCCGTCCACACAGCGCTCCGCTAACAACGGCGCGGCAACGCTACTAGCCGTCTCAGCCCACTCTTCCCAATCTAGACTCTCCTTGTTCTTTAAATTAATATTAGAATTTAAAAATTTTACTACATAAGAGTCATACTTAAAAGTATTTAGTTATTTAACGAAACATAAAGTATGAAACTTGAGCCAATCTCCTACATCTAAAGGAAAGTTGAAAGTAAAAAAAAATATTCTTGGTTTTTAATAGCGTATTGTTACCTACAAACATGGGTAATTATTGCTTCCAAATTATTATAATTGAGTTATTAATTTGCACGTTAAAATTTATAGGTACCTATACCTAACTGACGACATTTAATTATTTACGTCATAGTACAATTATTAACTATTATAATTTATACACATTTATTATGTGTATTATTTTTTACAAAGTACTTACATAAGTAAGTACCTACTAATATTCTAACTACTACCAACAACAACGATAAGTAACTAACTATAACATAGGCTTGAAAGAGTAGCAACGATTGATAAGAAAGGAATTTATTTCTTGTTATGGAAATCTGTAGGTTACCTACTGTGTGGATCAAATATACTCGATGGGTCTTAATATTAGGTAAGTTAAGTTTAATATTACCTAGGTACCTATAAATTGCATACTCTCGTGCATAATGTCTGTAAGTAAATGTAATTTTCGAAATCTAACATTTACACAAATACGTATACAAAAATATTGGACTACCTACAAGCATTTACAATCTTTAAGGCAGTTATTTTTGACACTTGCTTAACGTCATATATTTATTTACGCATAAATATTATCTACAAAACAATAAAAAAGAAATTACGTTTCATTTATTACCATACGATAAATTTATATTTGCACAACAATAATGTGTCACATTCTTAAATATTATCGTCATACATTTTTGTTTTGAAAGGTTGACACATTTTCTTTGTAAGTAGATACCTATACTTTTTTCTAGATACCTGTACAACATATTAAACGATATACAAAATTATTATATTCCGCACTATATTTAGTTTGTCAGGAAATCGGAAAATTGGGAAGTGAACAAAAAATAATTAATCTACCTATCCATAATCATAAAGGAGGATTAAATTTGAATTCAGCACGAATATTTTGAGCATCATTAGCAGAAAAGTTGGGCATGTAGGTACCTACCTAGCGTACCTACGTCACCAATATTTTTTAAAATCTAATTAACATGACATACAAATATAATTTAAACTGAAGGACTGGTATTATTAAGAGTAATAACAAACCGGACTCTACAATTTAGTAATAATATACATATTGATGCTCGCCAGTGTACAGGTTTAAGGGTTCATTTTGGATGTAACATTTCCTTTGTGGAAAAAATGATTAATGTATTGTGTATATATATTAAAACTTATTTCCAATATAAGGTAATATATTTCTAATATGACTAGTGAATTTGATTAGTCAGCGAAGTCAATCTATTTCAAATTATTTAATTAGCTTACAACGTCATCAAGTAGTTATAGAGTTCTGAAAATGTTGTTTCGTGACAGCCATGACGTAAAACTTAACCTCAAGAATGAATGAAAGGCCAAATAAGTAATAAACAAATTAAGTATGATAAACATAATTGTTGCTATCAATACTTAGATATCTATTAATGATGAAAGTCCAAACAATAAGAAACAAAGTTAGAATTATTAGACAATATTTATATTAGGTACGAAGATTTACATTATGCAACCAAAACAGGAAAAAAAGAAGAAAAAAACAATTGTTTACTACCGACTCGATGCTGATAAAATTTTACTTCGAAAATAAACTGAACAAAACCGTTATCTATACACGTAGATTATTTTATCTACAGAAGTAGGTAGTATTAAATTTGGATGGTATGAACAACACCGAAAGCGGGACATCCTGTGAAATTCATAACATATGCACACCCTAGCGCATGACGTCATTGTTTCAAATACATAAAACAATCGCACGTTTTCTACTAGTTACGAGTACGAAGTTACGTTCGGAACGAATGCTGATAATGAGATTTATGACTATGAACAATTCCTGCTATTTTTCCGCTATTTCAATTTATTCCGTTACGTAGTAAAAAATACCAAAGAGTGATATTGAATTGTATCAAGGAAATTCCAATTATTATTTCTGGTTCATGCTCTATTCAGTTAACAATAACATTATTTTTACTAATACGATATACTTTCGGAAATAGCACTTAAATAAAAATAAATCAATTTAAAAAAATAACTTGTCTACATTTAGGTATCGAATTTCTGTTACTGAAAACAATATAACCACCAAATGTCTCGGAACATGGGATAGTCAAGTTCTTAAATTACGTTTGTATTCACAAATAATTGACGCACGGACTTTTAATCAAAAAGTAAAAACACAAAATCGCTTACCTCAGAAAGTAGACTAGTGAGTATCTGAAGGGGAGCCCTGGTTACGCTGTCGTCTTGCAACGGAGAGGTCATGACAAAATCCACCATGTTCTACAAAATAAACCAAACACAATGTGTATTTTTTATTTTTTATGAGAATGATAGGTAATCGAAGCCCATTCATCCATCCATTCATTCTTCAGGCTTTTTATGTCTACTGTTGTCCTATGGGATGTTGTCCTATGCATGGTAGACATAACAAGGTTAGATATTCTGTAGTTAATTAACCAGGTGGCTAGACAACATGACCACCATTGGATGTAAAGAAACCGTCAAGCCCACAGCATTAACTTGTGAATAGAGTTCATGACAATCGTCAAGATTTTCTCAAAAAACTATCTCCCTACCTAGGAGCGATTACCTCAAAATGTTTTCCTCAAGTACAGTTAAATCATTGTTAATAACAGAAAATAATACTACTCTCTGCCTCTTTCCTGCTTCAGATTTAGTACTTAATTTGAGATTCCCAAATCGTCCATGTTACTAACGGACCCGTTTACGATACCTATCATAACATTTGACTTTTAATATACTTTGGTGTACTTATGTAAGTATTTATTGCAACTTGAGTATATAATACGTACGATATACGAATAATAAATACATTATTGGTAGATGACGCTGGACGTAAACAACTTAATCCATAAGCAAATATTTTAAGTACCGATTTTATTTACTATGTATTAACAAAGCAGGATTAGATAGTATAGGATCGCGCCAATAATAAGATAAAACTGCAACAGTGTGACGTTAAAATATAATTGCAATCACACCAAATGAAAACTGATTTATCGGCGTTATCGACGGCCGCTTTGGTCTGTATTATCGAGCCAATCTCCTCGACGACATAATCGTAGCCACACTTTGTGACACTTAGTTTGATTTTATCGATATCATATCAATATAATAGGCAGAATGTCACGCCACAATCCACACAAAGAGTCCTACTAACTCTACTCCTATTACAGCGACCGCAGCTACATCTAATAGAAACGTCTAGAATTCGAATATTGTTAATACAGAATTACAGATATCAAAAGTTGTTGTTGTTTTTTATCAACAGCGGGAAAATCAGCAATAGGCGTCTGCATTTTTTCCTAATCTAGGAAAATTGGATCGTATGTCAGAAGCCAGCAAGGACGTATTTACATTCCCCGATAATATTATTGTATTTCATATTACATAACAGGTAAACAATATTGTTAACATTGCCCACTCACCTTTAATTCCTTCATAACAAGTTCCTTTCTGACAGTCTTTGTCAAAAAATTCCGGTATCTTATCATGTTTCTCTGAAAGATGAAGGAGACATGATTAAATAGACGTTGTTTCTCTAAAGACAAATAATATTGCGTATTCAAAGAGATTGTACTTACTCGCCACACAATGGAATAGTACCATTGGTCCCTCGTGTATGCGTCATTTGCCTGCAATTTAAACAAGAAAAAAATAAAGTTTACGTTTACGCACATTAAGTACCTATTCGTAAGATAACATAAAAAGTACCAGTAAGTAGGTACTTAAGTGTAAAAAAATAACGTATTGTTTTTTACGTTTTTAAAAGGACAACTGAATGTACTTATGATTTCTTTTGATTCAAATTATTACATAATAAGATAACTTTTTTGTAGCTAACCTGTAAAAGCAGTGACCCGTGTGGCATCACAATCCTCAAACAATACTTCCTGGCTGGATCCCAGCGAGATATACAATACACCTCTTGCATACAGCTATAGGAAAGAGGCCGCTCTAGAAAACCGGATGGCTAGAACAAAGTAAAATAATTTTAAATCTATACCTAAATTAAAAAAAAAAAACTCATTTTTAAGTAAAAAAAAAATATTAAGGACGATATAAGTACGAGTAAAAAAAGTTAGAACAAACGCATTTTTTTTTTTAATTACTGGCTACGGTTTATAGTGGTGGTTAACGATTTTATGTTTATTGCTTTTACCTTAACTTATTCTATAGGGCATGCAATTTGGTTACAAAGGTTATTACACTAAATAGTTGATTTATTATTATTCTAATTTCAATTGGTTATAATTCATATTTCTATTACAACAGTTCCAATAAATTATGTTAAATAATTCGATTACAAAATTACATTACGTCGTCCGAATTTAAAATATGTATACACTTTAAAAAATAATTTTCAATTTTATATTTCTCAAACGTACGTCATAAGTCACCATATACGTAAACAATCTTCGAAATCAATTTTAAAATGGTCATTGCCATTGCTTAAACAGGTCAAATTGAAAAGGGCAATGTATAGGCCTGCAGAGCGGAGTGTTGCGGGTTACGCGTAGCAATGTAGTCTGGCATCGCGAGCTACCGGAGCAATGCCCCTCCGGGCCAGCCCGAGGTTAACCGTGACGTCAGAGCAGCATCCCAAGCTAGTTCATTCGTTACCACAGCTTGTCGACCTTCTCTCTCGAACCCAGCGCTCGCCCCTCCCCCCACATCTTCCTACATGAGTACGTCATAACAATTATGTAACGAAAATTGTTTTGTTATATTAATGAAGTAGATCATACTTTATTCCTGCACTGCGGTTTAACATTAACGTTATTAAGTTATTACTGTTATTTGTACAGTGGAATGTGACCTAGTTTTTAATAAGTATTGTGTCTAAAAATATTAATGAAAGGACACTTTATAAAGCGGACTCCTTGTGCAATCGTTACAATAAACTTTAGTTAAAATTCCTAATTAACAACGAGAACGGCATTAATTATGATGTTTTAATTAAGTAGATACAATTATCTGTTCTCGCTAAAAGCTTCAACCTCATGTAGGAAATCGATTAGGCTAAAAATATCGCTTATTTTATGCAAATCGAAATATTTATATTCGGGTCCATTATTTGTTGTGTGATTTATACATTTTTACAAGCATAATGACGCAGATGAGACATGAAGGATGCGTTTTGTAAACCTACGTTGATGTTAAAATACATAATAAATACATCCTATACCTACGCATCAATTTAATCAATTTTAGAATATGTAAAATAAATAACATTATAAATAAGTGCAAGTGCATACCTATTAATAATGAATATATTATTTAGATATTAGTGAAAGAAAAGTTTGTCAAACATGTACCTATATTAGGTCCCTACCTCATAGTTGTTTTCTTTATGATTGAAAGGTTAATTACTTGAAAAGACAATAGAGAGAGTCACGGAAGTATCGAAGAAAAATGCTCTAAAATATCTCCAGAGCATTCACCTCAAGGTTGTATGTCGACCTCACGAGATGTCTATTATCTTCTATATCTTAAAAAAGCTCACATTCGCTAACTTATTATAAGCGCTAAGTCTAAACCACTGTTCAAGTTTTTATGGGAACAAAAAGTCTAATGGAGTCATCAAAAAAATCTCCTAAACATTGCGAAGGCCTACTGGAAACAAAGTAGTTGAATAATATTAAATATTTAATTTAATGACAAAAAAATCAAAAAGCATTCGGAAGATATTTGACGATTATGATTACCACGCCAGATAGCCGTTCAATGGGGTCTGAATTCGATTCCCAGCAGAAATTTAGATGGTGTTAGCGTTATCATTATTATATATCTACATAATTATAATTTATGTATAAGTATTAATTAATTTAATATCGGTAGAATTAAAATAGATTCCCAAAAACTGCGTAATTTTTTGTGACATTCTTAAAATATAGTTTAAATAAGTATCTATAGACAGATAATGTAAATATTTACACCTGAAATGTAATTCTTGAGCTATTATTCATAGCTGTTTACGTCCATGTCCATATATTGAACACATGAACGTGTCTGTGTATGAACACGAATTTTACAAAAATTGCTGTAGAATTTGATGTAGTTATCAATTGATTTTGTCCAAAACATTATTTTATCAATATTCATATATTTCCTGAAAATATCATAGTATACATATATTGAGAGGGTAACGATAAACGTTGGTTTTTTTCATGCCTTGGTGCGTATTTATTACTAATAAGTTTATACAAACATTATTTAAATTTGACTGGCGACTTTTATTTTGACTGCGTTTCAATGACGTGCATTGATTCTTTAACATATTTTAGTTTGCAAACTTATTCCAATAGGTATACTGTTCTTGCACTGCACATTTGATTGGCGAATGCATACCATATAATACCCATATAGGGTCTGCGTGACCAGAGATGATTGGTTTAATGACGCACGAATGTGCTCTTATCGGCTTATTGACCTCATTGTTGAGTTCACGATAAAAAAACAATCGTCCAATTTAAATATCATACGTCATAAATCACTAACTTTTCTATTGTAATAATGGAATCACACATAACGTCCAAATTAATTAATTTACACGTACATTCATTCAATCTGTTTAAGATTTCAATTTAATATTTTTTTAAGTCATTTATTATTAGGCGCTCCAAAATATTTAAGAAGAAATATAATTATTTTTTTATTGACGCAGAACATTTATATTATGAGTAATACTGAGTTCGGATTGACGTAGGTATATTTGTATTTGTTCAGCTGAACATTTACAGGCCATTAAAATATGTAGTGAAAGTGACAATAAGAAACATAATGTCCTTATCATTCAAGTCCCTGGTTCAACTGTTTATTACTTCCCTCGTAGCCATAAATTACCTGTATTGTTATTCATTGGTCAGATCCATAGATAATTATGATAGTATAAATATTTATTCTGCATTTATTTTATGTTGAACAGAGCATGCATTCATCAAAAATATTTTAATCAATTCTTAGCTCTCTATTACAGGTCTAAGTAGAGAGCAACGTAATACAGTGTAAAATTCAAACAAAACTATACAATAAATAGATAAAAAGAATAAATGATACATAGCGATAAATATTGACTTTAAAGTGCAGGAAAGCTGTTTTTCACGAGAGTCATAAATTCAGTTTTAATCAACGGTTTCCGCTCGTAGCGCCCTGCAGTCTAACAAAGGTGCGAAAGCGCCAACTCATTAATAGACGTGTCTTGATTCTGTACTACAGATCGTTTATTGCAGTTATATTAATTTTCCGAACAATGTTACCTCACTTAATAAAATCCAATCATTACATTGCTTATGTGTAAAGAAAAGATACTTACAGTTTTAGATATGACGTGATCTTCCAGTAGGCATAAGACGTGAGATTCCCATCGTCTAAGGAATTTGGTGGCTAGTATTTTGTCGACAACCGTCCTGGTGTGTTGAAAGCAGCACACTTTGAGCGTTCCTTCAGTGGCGAGTTTGTACCGAGGACCCGGTGGAGGCATGGGGCCCCCCACGGACGTCGATAACTCCAGGCCAGCACTGTCGACACAGCATTCGGGACTCGAACCCTGTATACAAAGAAGAAAAATCAGTACCTACGATGTTAAATTTGGTTATGATTATGGTTTTACACTGTGTCAAGATTGAAGATCCGTCTAGGTCTACGAAAATCGTATCTAAATAAACCACCAAATTATCTATTTATGTTTAATCCTACTAATATCCTACTAATATTATAAATGTGAAAGTTTGTAATGATGTTTGGATGTTTGGATGTTTGGATGTTTGGATGTTTGGATGTTTGGATATTTGGATGTTTGGATGTTTGTCCCTCCTTCACGGTCTAACCGCTGAACGGATTAAGCTGAAACTTGGTACACAGATAGGTTGCATCCAGGAATAGGACATAGGATACATTTTATCCCGATTATAGGTTCCCTTGGGATAAAATCAATATTTTGTTTATCGACTTTTCCGCGGGCGGAGCCGCGGGCATCGTCTAGTCGTATATAAATTGAAGAGTGCAAGGACTCTTTCCACTTTGCCCCCAAACCAATATTATCTGATCCTGGTGCATGCTGCTGAACAACGAACAAGATTAAGTTCTTCAGAACTTATGCATAATGGTAGTGTACCCCACGTGCCTAGCTAGCGACCATATTAAGTTTTTTTGTAAGTACTAAAAATACACGTAATTTAGGAGA
>LGAG01000291.1:684311-710308 GCA_001278395.1 Lerema accius | reverse complement strand
TATAAAAATGCCAAAAAACCATCACGTGATTAATGGGCAGCCCCTAATAATCCCCGCTTACAATTTCCCTCGTTTCTCATAGTGCCCGCTTAATATTTAGGCCAAAACGCATTCGTTATATAATATTGTCGTTGATAGAAGAAGACAGTGACCACTTTTGGTGGTCGTATTCTGGTTTGACCGCTATTTACATGTATTTAAAGTAACGTCATAATAATATGACTACGTCACAGATGTTGGCGAAAACCCGCGTAACTCGTTTTTGTGACTTGTAATATCAATGTCTAGCGGGAAATATCGATGAAGGTTGCTCTCATCAATTGGACAATTCTGCGATCAAAAATACTTACGATATTATAATACATTGTTGTTTCGCGGGAAAAATTAGATAGTAATAAATTCCTAGTATCGAACTAAATATAGTTGCTAACTTGAAACTAAATAGATTTGAACGACGATGCGCGACGCTGTGGCATGTGAAACTTAATTATAATGAACATGGTTAGTGCGCAAATATGTTGTGTAGGTACTGTACCTTATAACTTAATGAAGCGAGCGCTCACGACATGTTAAAAATAAATGTTAATAAAATTAACAACAAAATTACTACTTACACCGGCCATAATTATTGACTACTCAACGATGACAAAACCATTAAAGTCAATCCGCAAAGATTCCGAAAGACTAATATAACGATTCTTATCGTTACACTTCAGATATTGAAGGCTGATACGCAATACGGAAAAATCGATGACGTAAAGCAACTCCACACTTATTAATAACATTTTAATATTTTTTATAAGCATCTTATGTTGCTCTACAGTTTTGTATTATGTTGATGCTATTACAAAGGATAATTATACTCATGTGTTGTATGTAGGTGTATCTATTACGTGAAAACCGAGGCACGCGCTCTTATTAAATTATTTCTGGGTAATGTTATTTTGCTTTTCACTTAACTTAGTTCGTAGGTAGGAGGTAGGTACTATTATTAGAAGTAATATTGTAGCGGTGGGAATCGTATCTAGGAAAGTTTGAAGTTCAGACCCGTATAGTACGTACTCGGACCTACCTAATCGTTGAGCCGTAAGGGCCGTTTAGTGAAATAATTAGGGCTAAGTACCAACACCCATTAAGCAACGAACATAATGTTGTAGTGTCAACGCAATATAAGAACCAGCAGAAACACCAACCCAAAAATGTGATTTATATTTTCTTCTCAAAAAAATATTGAAAATTATACAGCAAAGAACTTTATAGCAGTTTATAGCTTAGTATTGACAGTGTTGAATGATAAAAATCCTGATAGATGGCAAATGACGTGATATATTGACGAGGACGGTCAACAATATCAAGTGACAATAGTTTTTTTTTCACCACACCACCAAAAATGGCAGACGAGCTCGAACACAAAATCAATGTGGCCTTGGTTTTAGAATATGTAATTCCCAGTGTGTAGGGAGTAGAATGGCACCCTGATGTTAAGTGATCATTGCTGACGATTGGAGTCTATAATACAGAGCACGTGATACGTCATTGCCGAAGAAAGAAAACAACGATGTCTCTTTTTAGCTGGTTAAGAATTAAGGATAGAAGTAGAATAAAGACAACGAATTCTACCACTAGATGCGTTCACGTATAGTCGGAATTAAAAATGCTCGATTAACTGTTAAATAGAAAAAAATAATTTAATTTTGAAATATGAATTGGCCAACTTAATTTCTCACTAAAATTATTGGAGCATTGTGGTCTCATTTTTGTCCTCATATAGCGAAAGATTAGGAAACTAAATTATCATTGAACTACATCGACGCTTCTATGACAGATAGCCGTACATAATATATTTGTACATGTGTGAATAGGCCCTAAGAAAAGTAGCACGATATAAATTGACAGACTTGGCTCCAATCCAGTCATCATAAATTTCTGTAGGAGTAAACGTTTAAGATTCTGGGAAATCACTCGGTTTTTCCTTACAAAAAATTTCATGTTAGTAAAATCCGTATTACGAATACTTGGAACGAAATTGAATCTTCGTTCATTGTTTTCTATACAAATAAAAATATAATCAATCGAATTTTTTAGTTCAATTAGTTTTATGGTAAGTAGGTGTCACCTTGGAGGTTCGAGCTCTAACCAGGTCAGTGGTGCCATATTATTATATTTATTATTATTATTTACAAAAATACGTTGCATTAATACAGATGAAGCGGTTAAAAACGAAAGCCCTTTTTTTTAAATTCCGTAGCCCTATACTCTAATTCATACTAGGTACACCAGAAACAATCAATATCGCAGGACATAGACGTGTTTATTCTGTAGGTAAGTACGATTATTATACCTATTTTATACTTTTTACCTAGCGCACAATATACCTACGTCAGTCTGATTACGCGTTCGGATTTGTGTTGCCAAGTGGTGACACTTGACAGCAACGCCCTCACGGTAAACAGTAAATTAATTGATATTTGCTTAAAATTATTTTTTTTACATAAGTATTACACTCATGTATAAGTTTGAAATATGGAAGTAAATTTCAAGCTTCAGTTTCATTTCTAAAAATATAAGTTTAGCTACAGCATAATTAGGAGTTGCACCTCTGAGCCTCCGACACAAAAAGATCTTCATATTTTATTGAAGCGTGTAGTTTTGCATTGTAGTAGGGTAGGGTGTCAGGAAAGTAGATGCCATTATACTAATGAGGGACAAAGTCCAACAGGAGTCACAAAGAACAGTTTTTAGTTCAGCTTAGTAATAGCCAGTCACTAGGCCATTGTGTCTGTGTGGCTAATGTACATAAAAATGGCCGGTTTTAGCTGTTACCGTGCTTGACATTATTTTCTACAAAGTTCTGTTATGTTTAAAAATAAAAAGAAATTTCATTAGAGTAATTTTAGAAATTTATTTTAGAAATTTTAAGTCTCACGTTGTTTTTTTAAATGAGATATTTCATAAGACAATTAAAAGTAGTATTTCATTACAAACTAATTTATAATTTGTTCATAGTAAAGGTTCTCTACAACATAAAAAAATGGAAAGAAAATATTATTTTCTACTGTGTAAAATAATGTCTGTTACATTGTTGTTATAGCTATATAAATAATGTCTTAAGACATATCTAATACAACCACAGTTGTTTTTGGTAAGAGGAAGTAAGTAGGTTTTTAAAACAATAAAACTTATGAGGTTAACATAATTTTGTAGGATCACTGGATGACAACATGACAAGATCATGATTTTCAACCTAAATTTCATATCATAAACTGCTATAGAGATGCTATGAAATTTCACACGACTGCACCTTTGCGAACGGTGGTGTTTGTTTGCCACGATAACGAATTACCTATATCAATCAAAACACTGTGCTAAATGGTCCCAAAATAAACTTAAGCTATTTTTATATCATAAACACCGTTTTTAAATAGATTTGAAAGTGTTTTATACTAATTTAAATGCGGGTAGGTAAGTACATTAATTTCAAAGTTCTATGGTTTAAACAAATGTTTTTGAATCGTTGTTTCCTAACGCGATATCTGCTCTGACGTCAAATGTAACCTTGTACTTGAAGCTTCACAGACAGATAAATATACCTATGTTTTAAATAAACTGTTAATAAAAATTCTGTTTGGGTATAACTATTGTCTTATTTCTATTTACAATTGTATCGGGGATAGTTAACAAGGGGATGGTATTCTTGCTGGTCCAGTGAATGAGTATTATTTTATTATAATAATTATAGTGACCATTAATAAAACACCGACTAAACGAAGTCCAAATTTAGATAATATAGTTCTTCTTAAATTGGACAGAGTATCATTACAAATTGTAACAATTGTAGTGTAGACGGCGTAAGCAGGAACTTATTTCTAAAGGATGCTGCAAAAATGTCTAATTGAGAATTTATTTTTACCCGTTCCATTATCGATCTTTCAATCGAACAATGCGGTATTTGTCCGTCATCTCTTCAGCGGCGTAACTGAGAGGTATGTAGGTAACCTTTAACCTTTCCAGATATATTTGGCACCTTTACCCGTACCTATAGCGACATTTCAAAAAACCTTTAAAAGATTTACCATGTCGAAAATTTCATAAGGCAAAATAAAATGCCACGATATTTGGCAGTGAAATGTTCTTACCAATTCAATCGTATCGAATCTATGTTCCTTGTATTGAATTAAAAATTATGACGAATTTATGTTACTTGTTGTGGAGAATCCACATGAGTATTTGATACTTTAAATCTATTACGTAGCTGATGTAACAGCACTTTAAAATTTTGCAATAGGCATACCTCCAAAAGTCACGCGTACATACATCGACGTCATAGGGACTCACCGATTCCATGATTAAATTGTATTTAACACCGCAAAGTCCCCGACCTTTATTTATAGTTTAGTGATTGGAGGTTGGATTGGTAGTTATTAATAGATTTAGAGGTCCACATTCTGTAATTATAAGCCTAGGTACCTACATCGTATGAAAAATCAATTTATTCAAATTTTAAATGTTAGATATGTGTGATTCGACCTTTAGTAAAATTTATTCAATGCACGCATAGGATTATGTAATCGAATAGCCGTTGTGTGGCCTCCAATCAACTATGAAAATCTACGATTATACAAAGTAGATACACCGATTGTTATGTACTACTGAGCAGTGAAATGCAATATTACAAACATCTGTTTATGCTGATACAATCTATCATCATTCAAACACCAATGAAAACTATACTCGTAAAAGGGGGAAAAATTAATTCAAGTCTACTTGCAGATCAAGAACATAAACCTCGGAAGTCATCACTGTAGAGCTTTTCTTCTTAAATGAATGAAATGAAGTAAAAATTAGCTTCAATCAAGTGTCTTTACCTATTTCGTCTCCTCATTTAGCGTGTACATGACACGTTAGCACACATTTATTCAATGCCAGAATAGTGGTTTAGCCTAGATAAACAGACAAGTGTAAGGTCGAAGAATTTGTAACGATCCGTGCAAATATCTACGACACTAAGTATAAACATCTGGTTATTTATGTCCTAATTGGGACTAAAATACTAAATAAATGGTTTATAGGCAAAGGTAAATATCCTAATAACGTGCTAATAGTGGCTATTACTTTCACAGGATGAATCACAGTTAAATTTTTGCTTAAGCGTATTCGCATAAGTATTATTATTAAGCAGTGATTTCAACGAAATATGGAAGATACAGTACGAGTTATCTAAGTTTTTCTTCATTGTATTTGTACCTATGTCCACTTAGCGATATCTTCTGCTGCATTACCCATATTCTATGCAAAACGATTATTAACAACAAACTAGTGGTATTCTTTGCGGTTTTAAAACTTACTTACTATCAAAGCTATAACTTTGATCCTACTAAAAAAGAGATTTAATTAATGTTCCCACCTTCTACCTTCTTGAGGTCTTACATTTTACAAATAACAACACTATAATATGATGTTAAAAATAAATCCGGTTTGGATAAAAACTTTATTATTCTTAACAGCATTTTACAATTTTATTCGATTATTAGCTAGACCCGTTTACATTTCTTCGCCAAAATTACTGTGAGTTCTAATACTAATATTTTACCTAAAGTTGTTTTTGAAGACTTTGTTTAGTGAATTACTATATTATAATAATAATGATAATAGTTCTTGTGTGAGACATATTTAAATATGCATATATGTAATAATTTCGCTCGTTTCTACTTTTTCCACGATTCTGTCCCAAATTCAATGTCTTGTCTATGAAAAGATTTTGTAAAAACAAAAAAAAAATATATAGGTACCTATACATATAGGGTTAAGTTATAAGATATGGGACATCTTAATCGAGTGCATTTTGTTGTTCGAGGTTAAAAAGAAGAGGGGGCAGACCGACGCGGCGACGGCGCGCGTGGGTTAGTGACCCCGTGACCCACATGTTCCATCTTTGTGCTCTATGACGTCATTCTGAAAATTTGGGTCATGAGGGCGCTCGAAATCCCACTGCTCACCGCGCCTCTGTCGATTCGAATATGTATCAAACAGACAACATAGAGCCCACTAATGGCCATGATAAGGCAAAAAAATAATGGCCATTTATGAGGCCTGTATGACAACACATGTACAGTATATGACATGATAAATGTACAAATATTTAAGCAATGCTAAAAGTGAGTAAACAACCCGTCAAAGCAAGTAGTTTTAATATTATTCTTTGAAAAATACGTGTAACTGGTATTTGTTTATACTAATAAAAATATTTTAGTGGAATGCAATCGTCATGAAGAATTTAAGAGATTTCTTAGAGTAGGTATTTACTTCATAGTACACTGCTCCATTGATGACAACCCAAGCAGCATTTGGAGCATTAGAGGTTCTTACGCTGTATAAAGTTCTTCACAATGACAGTTAAGTTTGTAACGAAAAGTCCTCGTCGCGAAAGCATACAAGGCGTCCATGTCATACGCCATATTATTTGTTTTTACGCTTATTACGCTATCACTCTTCATACAGATACATTCCTTGCTCTGTGGTACATTTAATACATTGCAATGTTCGCTTATGATATCGAATACATAGATAGACAGGCCGATTCAATTTCACGTCGAGCTGAACCAATCGATGATGCTACTTGGTGAGGTATAGTATGTCTATACTCTATATATTGCCCTCATGATGTCTGCCTACAGCCGGTCAATCAATACAGAGTGTACAGAAGTTATTCTATAGTTATCGAGCAACAGTAACGTACACAGACACTGATTGTTCTCCGATAAGGAATTTAAAAGCATTTTAAACCAGAATTTAAACAGTCTCATGGGATTTCCGCCTGCTACTGACACGTATTCCGATATGTTACTTGCAAAAATGGAACAAAAATATAAATAAGTTATTAAAACTGTTCTGTGAGAAGGTGCTTGCTTAAATTAAAGATTTAATTGTAAATTCTTGTTTTTACTATATCAGGTTCATCAGATAGGTACTTTTTTGTGATTCTGTTTTTCTAGTTTTTCTTGTTTTTCACAAAATAAATTAAACCGGTAAAAGTTTACGTTTGTTTGTTTTTGTAAGCACTTTGTCCATCCATAAATTTAAAAGATATTTAATCTGAACACTGAAAACTTAATTTTTTTTAAATAATATAGCGACATGGGTAGAAAGCTTAGTACTAACCGAGTTGAGCAGACGTCCGGATTTGACCAACCCTAGCGAAAAGGGGCTTGGTCGCCGAACGTAAGTAACAAAACCAAGTACATACATTGTTGTATTAGACTTCTGTACTCTCTCTATTTTGTAATCCGGTGGGCATGACAATATCGCGTGCTCCGGCAACGAGACGAATCTAAACTCGTTCGGTATATGTACCACATCTAAATAGGTGGCAACGAATAGATTAATACGTACCTACAGTAGCTTGATACAAGCAAGATAGAAAAAAATGTAGATTTTTTTAAACTGTAAAGTGCCCCTTACAGTGACTTTCAGATTTCCAAACATTCGGCTATTAAAAAATTTAACACGTTGTTTTTGCTTACAGTCGATACAACTGATACGCAAATAAAAAGTTCACAAAGAATCTATAAAAAGCGCAACAGACTGTATCATAAACCGTAGAGGCTGCCGTAGAAGTAAACTACGAGTTTGTTTTGAATGCTACGAGGAATACTTTTTGGAAATTATACCAATGATTGTCTGATAGTTTTTGTATGATAGTAGTTGTACTAAGTACTGAAAGACCGGGCAGACGTTGTTCTGCCACATATTTTGTCTCTTATAGTTTGGTTAATCCCTTACTTTTTCACATCAGGTACCTACCTACTCCAGACCTTAAATATTTGTACACCTTTGGTAAATTCTCATCATATCGAACAACTTTTGCTATGGCGGCGTTTCAATAACTGTAATAGTTTGGCTGGTCCCTTGAAGTATCTCGACATCAGCACCACCTACCGAGTTCAACTGCGACTCGAAACCATACTCGGTATCTCTTAAATAAATCACAAAAAAAATATTGCAATAAGTCTAGGAGGAGTTATTTAATCTTATCCGGACCAAAATTATTGACAGAGCTAACTGATACCAGTTGTAATTAATATGTCTGACTTAAAAGTAATAACAGCAAAACAACATAATCAAAATAACAATTACATTATATTAATTACATATTTGAGGTAAAGAGTATCAAAATCTACGTTCATTAGGTATAGATGTAAATCATGTGTCAGGGTAATGTAATATGGTTCCTGCGGTTGTAATCAATGACGAGTTGAGGGCACAGCAATGTTTTCTACACACTCGTAATAGGCATGATATAGTTGTATTATAATCACTAAATATATTAAACTATCTATCTATATTATGTAGCCCAATAATTGGAACCAAACTTAATTAGCACTCCATACGATGCCAGTAATATGCGAAAATTTATAGGAAATTATAATTGGTTGGGATTGGTTGCAACCTGAAGAATGGACGAGATTAGGTATAGGCAGTAGACATGTCGGATTTTACCAGCCTACCTGGTGGATTTTATTGATAGAGAACAATAATAAAAATAAATAATAAACAGACATTTTTTTTATACTAGCTTTTACATAATTGGTCTAAAAAGAAAAATAATAACTTTAACTAAAATTAAACCTATTAATTTAGTACATGTATAACATAATTGAATAAATTATATAAAATATTGCTTAACTAATGTTTTTTTACTGTTAATTTATTTTTTAAGTTTTCGTCGTCTCCTCAGCGATCCCTTTCTTTTGATAGCCGTATTGTGGTAGTGCGAAAAAAAATTGTAGCCTCCAATCTTTGGTGATACGCCAAATGAGGATTAGTATAACGTCACAGAGCTTAGCAAGAATTGTCATCCAAAATAAGCGTGTACATCAAATTTCAGTTTAATCAGTTAAAATGACTGGTTTAAAATTCAGTTGCTAGTTTCCACCCGGACAACATACATTGCAAGCTTAATTTAATTTTGAAAGCTTTTAAAATGGTTAATTCTTTAAAAGCTTTTGAAAGGGTTAAAAATAGAGGCATTATGCCGACGCATGCATTGATGCTTTTGAGAGTTCAGTTTTGTTTTATTTTCCATGAATTTGGATGTTACGTAACATCACATCGCAAATGGATAGCTGAAATCCATTTTAATAAGGGATTCCCTTTCATAACAGTCCCACTGGTGGGCTCGGGTCTCCTCTCACAGTGTGAGGGGTATAAGCCATAGTCTACCACGCTAGCCTAATGCGGATTAGCAGACTACACACACCCTTGAGAATTAAATGGAGAACTCTCAGTTGGGTAGGTTTCCTCACTATGTTTTCCTTCACCGTAGCAAATAATAACTAGTATATAATACGCACATAACTTTCTGAGGTGAGAGGTGCTTGCCGTGGGGTTTCAATCCAGGAACTCCCGTTCGAGAGGCCATTCAAACCACTAGGTTATCAATTCAATAAAGCTTAGTACCTTACAACTATTCTTGTAATTCGCTATACACTTTGCCGAGAGGTGATGGTCATTTATGGAATGATTTTGGCTTGACAATGACAATTCTTCGCCTTTTTTCTCGGATTGCTTACTCGTGCACTCATAGAAGAGCATACACGACAGCTTTGATCTGATCAGTCCATCGCTCTATCCTCAATTTTCCCTTTCACTACAAGTTTTTCAATTAACCTTTGCCACGCCGCCAAACACGTCCAAAGAATAAAAGAATGCCAGCTCGTATAGTGGAGGACAAACGCTGCTTTACACCTATCCCTTTGCGGATATATATAAAGTACGTTTGAAAATGAAGGAATGCCTTTGAACAATATTTCGCTAAACTCTATAGGGATTCTATAGAAAATATCGTAGTGGTTCTACTACGAACGAACGCTATTCTGGTGGATATACAATTCAGATAAAATCAATCAAGTGTGTTTCAGGCCACAATACCTATAGGTTTCCGCAGTTGCTTAGTTAAGTATTATGTTAATCTGTGAGGTCTGACTGTTCCTAGGAGATTTCCTTTAAAATTTAAGGCATTGAACTAGTACAACTATTTATTTTTTAGATTTCAACTGGCTAACAGCAGGTCGAAGAGTGCTCGGCTCTAACAAAAAAAATACCCTAAACTTTGAGTGCAGATAGTTCAAAAACATTTTTTTTTGTTTTTCCACTCATTCATCGGTTTGATTTTATTAACTAACCCTAATAAAAAGGAAAAAAGAAGCAGAAACAAAAAAATAACAAACAGATGTAGTCTGTGTATTCGAAAAAAGTTCATATTAGACAGTTTTTAGCAAGACATTTTTCCAAACTTTCGGCATTGTGTTATCAAATTCAAATTTAAATTCAAATCATTTATTTTGTCCTAGGAACTAATAGCTCACTTAACGAACGTCAAAAATTTTATACAACAATGCCCATGAAAACCTGGAGTTTATTATCACTTTTAATTTCGCTGTAAATTTGTTAAATAACCTCATAATATTATAAGTATAAACTTATACCTCAACAACACAGAATAGTATAACATCTTGCCTTTAGTGATTAAACGATTTGCGTCACTATAAGTTTATAACAAAAAACCAACAAAAACAAATATCATCGAGGCGGCAAAGTCATCGGAAAATTCTCCTGGTCGTTGTCATACTAACGTTATATGAAACCTTATGAAAATGAATTGTATGGAAACGTGGATCTGAAAAATAAAGTTTTTCACTTAGAAGACTGTAAATAATTGTTTTCAACTTCTAAATCTAATGTTTATAGCTTTTAATTTGTTACACTGGAACCTAAAACCTAGGGTAAAGTTTTAAATATTTATAGTAGGTACCTACTTACTGATGTTGAGTGGTGATGATGTCTTAGGTGGTAAGTGCATACATAAGAAGTTATAGAAGGATAAACAAAAAAAGTTATAGGAAGAGAAATTAATATTTTTAATAACTTACCACCGCCAGAAATCAATATTCATTCTGATTTAAAACAATGTAGCGTAAAACCCACCGGTGTTGCCGCATTCTTGGTTTATTACTTTTGTGAAAGTTTTTTTACGAATCATATTAATTTTTATTATTGACGTCATACATTATACTGCGCGTTTAACTATAGTAAGCGCTTCCGTATATTCAGATATATTTAACTTTTTGTAGATATCGGGTTACTACATTATGTAGTTGAAATTGGGATAATCCAAAATTACCATTCGTTTACCTTATTTTAACGTCAGTTTAGTACCTACAGAAAAATTGGTAAACAATACATTATGCCTCTTTAGATGTAATAAAAAACATAAGGCAAAGATTATTATGCTACTCCGAATTTACTATCCAAAAAGACAAATTTCATAACAGACTACTTGCTACAAATTAACTCAAACCCATTATGGCTCAGGAATTGCTACTAGCGGTCACCCATCCACCTACCGACCGCACCCACATTTAATCCCAGACAATCATTTAAGGACGACGCAAATTGCCGAACCATAAACGCGTAATTCGAGCTACAATTGCTACAAATTAAAAACATTTTCTCAATCTTCTTACTTTAGTAGGGGAAATCCCCTCTTGGGCTTCCCTTCTACTTCATCTAACTCTTCATTAACCGCGGGTTTGAATTCTGTTGTACTTTTGCTCTATAAACTAGATCTGTGATAAACGAGAGGGAGGACCTCTTCTTAATAATGTTACTGAGCCATCCTCAAAAGCATCTTACGACAGGGTCTTAATGCTTTAAACATTACAGAGAAGGATTTGTTGGAAAATGACACCAATATAAAACCGCTAGGCTAACCGTAGGCGTACTACTCAATCCCAATATCTATCGACTGAAATGATTCAATTAATAATGTATTTTATACGCGTGACCCGGTTAATCTACACGGGTAGGCCGTTGAAAGGAAAATTCCTAGCTGTATATCAGGAATAATAAATTTATAAAGGAGTCTGCCAATGCTCAAAAACCAATTTATGTTTAGTCGACACTGCATTAAAATCAGTGCGTACTTTTATGAGAATATTGATTTTCCACTAAGTACTATGTAGACTAGATGAAAAATAAATAAATATAGTGAGTATTAAGTGTAGTGGACTCATTAATATAAATAATAAATCCACTTTGGGTTTCATCTCTGCTGCTACATTTGCAGCTATACTTGCATAGTAACACGTTAATAATGCCGTTAACATTAACGTTACACAGTAAATTATGGCCATTAATTTAGTCTTCTCATTTTGGATATTGTTAACGCAATAATTACTAAGAAATAATTAATTTTGTAACCGATCCCCATAAATATTCTTTTCACGAGTTATTTTTAGCGCGTTAACTAAGGTACATTTCCACACAGCCGTTAATACGTTAACACAAGTGGTTAAAGAGTAATAATCATAATAATAAATAATATACTTACAAAATAATCAGCAGCGCTCTGTTCAGCTAAAGATGGCGTGAGTAGGCAGCTGGGTGAAGGAGGCGCCGTGGCGGCCTGGGGCGGCGGCGCCAGCGACAGCAGCTCCCCGGCAGACGCAGACATGCTGCCCGATGCTGCTAAGCTTCGTAAACGATCGGCCAGGTCGGTGTGTCCACCGTTAAATCTCGTCGCTCCTCCACCGTCTTCATCTGTACACAAATTGTCTATAATTCGGGGCCGCCTAAGCTTCCGCGAAGCCGCTCGCCATCGTCTCAGCCGACATGCTGCATTATTTAATACTTCATCTGTTTCGCGACACTGTGGCTGTTCATCTTCTAATGGCATGAGATCTTCGGCATCGACGCTTTCGTCAATAAACGGAAGTGGCAGCGGTTGACTTAGAGAAGATGGCGATGGACCTCCCTCTTCTGTCATCTTATTTGGTGTCCCTAAAAAATCTCTTAGTGCAAACGCTAATCTTTGGCCAGCATTAAGTCCAGTCGGAGCATTATTTGGTACTAATTCGGTGGAGACATATTTAATATCTCCATTTTTCTCTTCATCTTTCTGATTCGTTTTATATCCGTTAACGTTATGGCTTAAATCTACATTTAATTCTTGACTATATGAAGGCATGGTTAGCAAAGAGAACGTAGAAATTAAAACAATCGGCGTTTCATGTTTGCCAACAAATTTGTTTTTACGTTTAGAATGTTACATCTCCGGTCGTGGGGTGTATACACAGCAATGGTCGTTCGAACGATCTGCACATTTTATCAGGACATCTAGAATTACACTAGGTTTATTGGAGCTTTCACAGGATCGATTTTAACACTCAGAATAATAATTTTGCGTTGCTTGAGGTTCTAACTTCCATAGTTTCACACAAATGGTCTCACAAAACTCATAGTACAGTTCTAATCTTAAGCGGCTCTGACGTTAAAATAACACAAATCGATCATTATCACCCGCACGGCGTTACGATTTCAATGCGTCAATCACAATCGGCCTCGAGCGAGCGAATCCAGCAGTATGCGCAAACTGAACATTGAGCAGTACTAGCGCCGGCGGCCTGGCGAGCGCCGTGCTGTCATCATAGCCTATACATTAAATGTCAGTCTCATTCTGTTCTTTCTTGTTTGTATTGACGTACTTACCGGTACATGCGCGGGTGCGGCTGCTACATGCGACGGTAATGCCGTCTAGCGGTCAACGCAGCAACTCACAGACATAATGGCGCCATCTACAATACATGTCTAAACTACTATGTAGTCTGCACTAGTAGCAGACTATTTTAGTTCTGGCTTTCACCAAACAGAATAGTAGCGTTGATGGTGCATTGATTTTTGTTTCATGAACCATAGAAATAAATTGGTTTCTGAAACAGAAACTACAATAAGAAGGAAAATTATTATAAAGGAAAATAGGTAAACAATAGAATAAATTTAATGACGTACTTTGACGTTATATGTGTAGGTAGGCTACCTGTCGACTAGGTTAATAACAAGTTATGGTTTTATTTTGATTCTAGATGTGTCAACACGTACCTACCTATAGTTATGTTTTACCTCATCCAGGAAAGGGCAAATAATTGTTGTAAAGTCGATAAGAGCGTATGCAAAATAGCACGGACCACTTTTTTCGGTTGTTTATCAGTTAGGACCGTAACACATAATAATAAAATACTAGCGTACATGTTTGTAATTAAACCCTCTTCTAAGTAACTGGACCGATTTTAATAAAAACATCAAATGTATTTTTGATGGACCAATTTCTGTTTAAAACTTCGGTTAGACTAAGCAGGTGGTGCTGATGTTGAGAGACATCAAAGTTGTTTAATATGATGAGAGTTTACTAAAGAAAGGCACTCAAAAAATTTGATTTGGAGTACTTAACGTAAAAACTAAGGAATCAACCAAAATATTGCAGGTCAAAGTCTGCTTGGCCTTTAATTTATCATATTTACCATTGCCTATCTACATCAAACTCTGCGCTCTAAAAACCGAGTAAATGGTTTTCAAAAAAACTGTTTGAATTATTACATCATTATGCGACAATTGTGATTATTTGTTATTCATAGAGCATCTGCTTTATAATCATGACCTCGTCATAGTCTGGTGAATTTGTTTGGTAATCATCAAGTTTTCGTTATGATTAAAAACCATCATTTGACTGCAATCCAAACGCAACATACGTGTCGAACCTCCATAAGAATCAACTAGCAAAATAAGTACGCGACATTATTCCAAAAGTAATTCCTGAAGTGCTGACATACATTCCCATGAAATTAGTAATCCAAATATCGTTGATTGCTTCAATTTATCGCTACATAACCACGATCAACACCATGAATGCTGTAATTGACGGGGAATACCACTAATTTGAGTAGTAAGGACATATTTAATATTCTCTCGTCATCAACTGAATTTATAAATGGTGCAGCAACGATCAAAAGCAGCACTAAATTTTGAACGCTTGTGTGGAACAGGAATCGAATTCAATACTATCAATGTGTCTGTGGTTATTAACCGCGTGTTTGGGGCTACTACCCTCTAGCCCCACACCAACGACTGTGGTTATAGTGCAAGGTGTTCCTACACCTATATTACAACCGACGGCTGCACCAACTACAACTACAGCTGCGCCTACTACGACTACAGCTGCGCCTACTATGACTACAGTTGCGACTACAACGACCGCAGCTACGACTACCACAACCACGACCACCACCACAACGCCGCGGCCAACCACTGCTGCTCCAGCAACAACAACGACGACTGCTGCTCCAGCAACAACAACGACGACTGCTGCTCCAGCAACAACAACAACGACTGCTGCTCCAGCAACAACAACTACAACGACAGCTGCTCCTACTACGACGACGACCACACCTCGACCAACATCTGGTAACAATCTAACAACACTTTTACCACCGACTGCAACTACTAATACATCCTCACAGACTGTCAATGTTATCAACAGTCGTGAAGAGCTCTTACCAGTTGTAATTTGCAATAATCCCGATGTAATTTGTTTGTCTAACCCCGATGATAATGCTTCAGGACCACTTGCGATAGATCCAAGACTTGGCACAACTCCAGCAGCATCTGCTGCATTACAAGTACCGCCGATTACGGGTTATAGCGCCCAATTGCCGTCATACGATACAGCCGTGAGGTTCCCCAGAGAACGGAGAAGTATTAAGCGGAGAATTTTTAACAAGCAAATAACTCTGATGGACATTATAAAAAGTACCCAATCGATGACAGATGATAAACATAATATTAAAAAGAGGCAAAGCTGTAGATGCGTAGCTGCTGGAACGTGTGTTAACAACAACGGTGCTGGAATGATTGATTTCAGAATAGTTACACCGGTAATTATCTACGTCAATCGTATTATTTATTTATGAAATTTTTATGAATATGATTTAGACAATAACTACACAACATTTTCAGACTGCACAATGCCCAGCTGGACAAGTATATTGCTGTGGATCTACAATGATAACTTGTGGTAGCTTACAAACTGTACCAGCCACATCAGTTGCACCTGCGCCAGGTCAAGCAAGTTTTGGTGAATTTCCTTGGCAGGTAAATAAAAATTAGTTTTAAATTTGAAATCAAATTAGAAATACAATGTATAATTGCTTTTATTAACTAGGGCATACTTGGCCACATTGATATTGTAGCCAAAACTTAATCCAAGTTACATTCCAATATCAAGTTCTGATGTAATTTAATTGCTAACTGAGTGTAAAGTATACTTAACTGTTTTAGAAGGACGAAATATGAATCTCTCCATAATTTATTACATTGTCATTTTTAGGCTATGGTATTGACAAAACAAAATGATTATGTTGCCGGCGGTGTTTTAATAAATCAGTTAAACGTCCTTACTGTTACTCACAGAGTAAATTCTTACATGTAAGTATCTCAGCCAGTAAAATTATTTAAGTAGCTAATTATGTTAGTGTCCATTGATCGATCTTATTAGTGATGATTTTCGTTATTAAAAGTGTTTCAGGAACGGCTCCAAATCTAAAGGTTCGACTAGGAGAATGGGATGCAGCAGGGACCTATGAGCCTGTTCCGTTTCAAGAGTATACCATACAGAAAGTGTTTTCTCATCCATCGTACAACGCCAATACTTTACAATATGACTTAACAGTATTGCGTTTATCGACTTCAGTGCCATTAACACCTATGACTGGTTCTGCTCCTACCATTAATCGTGCTTGTTTACCACCTTCTTCTACTACTGCATATACTGGACAGAGGTGGGTATACTCTGCTAACTTAATAATAATTTTTAAGTCAGAGAATTAGTTAGAAGTTCAGTTATTTTTCGTATTTTCTAGATGCTGGGTATCTGGATGGGGTAAAGATATGTTTGGACTTCAGGGTCAGTTTCAACAGATTCTAAAGAAAGTGGACGTGCCAATCGTAGCACCCGCTCCCTGTCAAACTCAATTGCAGACAGCTCGGTTGGGATCCACATTCGTTTTAGACACTACTTCTTTTATATGTGCTGGTGGAGAAGCTAACAAAGACGCCTGTACGGTAAGCAATGTCCTAACTTGTACATATAAAAAAAATATACAGGGTTAATTTTAATTAGCGCATCACCCTTTGCAGGCAGCTTCTCCACCTCAATCCCAACGACATTTGTTCTACCACTTTTTGAAATTAATAAATTTTAAAATTTAAATTTTCTCATACAAAATTAATGTGTTGCTTCTGAACTAGCATTACTCTGCGCATAGGTATGCCACGCACCTTGCGTTGGCGGGAGTTGTCATTTTAGGCACTTCTTACAAAATACAGAGTTTAAAATAACAGAGGGAGCAAAATTTATTTGTTTTTTGTTATTTTTGGTTATTTATCGAGCTAAGTGAAAAGTCGTAGAACAAATGTCGTTAGGATTGATGTGGAGAAGCTGCCTGCGAAAGGTGATGCGCTAATTAAAATTTACCCTGTATATATACCGGCCGAATTGACAACCTCCTCATTTTTTTAGAAGTCGGTTAAAAATATATGGTTAACTGTGTTTAATAATTTTGGATTTGAATCTAATTTTGATCAATTGATTAATACGACATTAACTTGTGTTTTGAGTAGTTTCACCTATACGAGAATAAATAGTAATTGTAACCGGTATCATAGAGCACTTCAGAAAGTAGCTTTTTAACCTTTTCATAGTTATTTTGAAGACTCCTAAATTAACTGTTACTAGATTACCTAATACAAATCGTATCGATTTTTAATACTATAGGTACTTCAGCTGTGTTACTGTAATCCTTGCAAATTTCAGGGCGATGGTGGTTCAGGTTTGGTGTGCCAGGTGAACGGCCAGTGGGTGTTAGTGGGGCTGGTGGCGTGGGGGCTCGGCTGCTCTAATGCTAACGTGCCGGCTGCCTACGTCAACGTTGCTGCACTGCTGCCCTGGATACAGCAGCAAGTTGCTGCCGCTTAGTGCTTGTGGATAATGTTTTTATTTATATCATCTTGAGAGAAAATAAAAGTCGTTTGCGCGTGATTTTGTTTTTGGAAGACAATAGATGTTTTTTTTTATGATCAGTATTTTTTTTATGGTTTTAAGATAGCAAACGAACTGACAGTGCCACCAACCCCTGCCGTCCATGGTCATCGTAACAAACTTCTCGTAGGAATAAGGGGGAACTGTTAGTTGGTTATTAGGTCCTGTCAGTAATAGATGTTAATGAGAATGTTAGTTAGTTGTTGGTAATTCGTTAGTATGGGGACCTCGAAAGTTAGTACTATTAGTACAGGTTAGCCCTGTTAGTAAATGTTAGTAGTCCGGTTTGTAATCGCTAGTAATATGTCCTACATCCAGTATCTACATCATTGACTTTTTACCGGCGATCGGCACCATTATTATGACATTCCATGGCTTCTCACAAACAGCATATTGCACTAAAATAAAAGTCTGATATTTACTTAGATAATATTGTAATATTGTTTTTCTACAAGTATATTTTATATCACCATGTATATTTTATAAATAACCAATAAAGACAAACATAAAGATAACTTAAACTGACAATACGATGAAGCTTAACATAACATCATAATTTATTTACTTAACAATCTATACAAATAGCAGTGTATATAAACATACGGTTTCTAACAACATAATCCATAGGCAGGTCATGTATTTATACATAAAACAGCGTTCTAAACGCTAAAGTCAACAAGTAAAATAATTTTAAAAGTAACTAGCTACAGCATAGTTAATTGGGACGTAATCTAATATTGCAGCGGGTGAGAATACCGCGTTACGGACGATAACGTTCATCGGGCTTCACTTCTTACTCGGCTTCGGGCTTCTCCTGCTTCACCACCACGCGGGGCGGGGAGGGGGCCGCCGGCGGAGGGGGCGGAGGAGGCGAAGACACCTCAATATATTCATCTGTATTGCGTTCTTCTTTAATTTCAGGCTCGCGTTTAACTGGGATATCAGTAATAGCTGGAGTAGGCGTAGACACCAAGTTTTGAGAAGCTGGCTCGGGAGGAGCCAAAGCAGCCCAAGCCGAGGCGGCGCCCCTAGCGTAGGCTTCGTAGAACGCTCGCTGTGCCAACTCAGCTTCCTCCAGATGAACAAATGCATGGTTATCTAATTCGGCACGGAAAAAGAATTTCACTCCACACCTGCCGCAGTCATACGGTCTGGGTGCCGCTGCATGTTCTGGTAAATGCCGTTGCAAGCCGGCAGCGCTCGTGAAGACGGCTTGGCACAAGTAACAGGTGAATGCGCCTATACCAGCAAACGTGTGCTCGATAAGATGAGCTTGGAGACTGGTCGGTGAACCGAGAGCTCTTCGGCAAAGTCGACAGTCATGTTCATTTGATGGTGGCGGTCTCGGTGCTGCGTGGCGAGCGTAGCAAGAAGAGCAAGCCCTAGCACCCTCTCCCGCTTCATTCTCCGACAGAGTTCTAAGACATATCGCACATCTTTGTTCATCTTCTGTCGGTCGGAGATGGAAACGTGCGTGAAGACGTGCCTCGGCCTCTGAGGCAAGAGTTTGACGACAAACGACACATGGCGCAGGAAGAGTGGGATGATGCCTTGCCATATGATTCAGAAAAGCTTCTTCTGATGGTAGCCTAGATCTGCATCTCGCACAAGTATCTCCTGCTACAACCTAAAAAAAAGATACATTACGTTAGCAAAAATTAACAATACCAAAACAATTTGTCCTTATTTTAAAGTCTACATGTATACTCATGTGTTGTACTGTTGTTGGTTATTCTTTAGGAATATTTACCTTGCAATGGGTTAATTTATGTTCAGCAAGAACAGCCGCAGATGGTAGCACTTCATCGCAAATGAGGCACTTGTGACGCGCAGCGGCCGCGCCGGAGTGCGCGCGAGTGTGAGCTTCGAGTTCGGCGCGGCTGCGCGTGCGCTCGCCGCAGTACGCACATTGGAGGGCCACTGCCCCGTTCTTCCGTCGTCTTTCTTCTACACCAACACCGTTGCCCTCGGTACCGGTGATACAAGGTGAACATGCTCCATCTCCTTCAACAGCGTTATTGTTTTCTGTTCTTTTCGCTCGGACCATCTCACCATTAAGAGGCTGAAATATTACAAATAGGTCGTTTTATAAGCGATGTTTGATGTTTGGAATTTAGCATATCAAGTAATCGATGAAGAAATTTAATACAGTTAGAAGGGAAAAGGCACTTCTCAGTTTTTATGCTAACCTGTTGACCAATAGTATGATTAGCTTGCATATGTCTCTCAAGCAAGTACTGGACGGCAAAAGTATCGGTGCAATTTGGGACGGGGCAACGGTAGGCGTGGTGCGATGCTGCGTGGGCCCGGAGTGCGCGCGCGCCGGGCAACACCGCGCCGCACGCGCACCTCGCCGCAGCATGCCGCGCGCGGACGTGCGCCGCCCCCTCTGCTTCAGAGCGAAGCGCTCCTCCACTTGTCCCACAGGAACGACACACCCATACTTTACTCTCGCCGCTATGAGCAACTGCAAAATGGACCTGAAATAACGTCTTATAATTAGCATACAAATTTAATACCGATGTGTGTGATAATTATCTAGTAATTATTGATCGCTGTGAGAAAGTAAAGTAGATGAGAAATTACCTGAATAGCCACTTTTGAGTCAAAAATCTCCTTGCAAAGTGAACATCGATAGAGATGATGAGCGTGCAGATCAAACAGGTGCTTTTGCAAGTCATCGGGAGCAGCAAATGTGCGCGCACAACTGTGACAAGTGTATTCACAGGATGCGGCGAGGTAATGCGCGGCAAGGTGGCGCTCTGAGGTCGCTGCATCTGCGAAAGTTGCTCCACAGTGCAGACACGGCGTGGGACTTGAGCGATTCAACTCACCCCCCTCTTCAAGGTGACCTTTTAAATGAGCCCGAAATGCTTCAAAATCAGGCAGGGCAGCATCGCACTGATTGCATAATAGGGTACTAGGGGATAGGGCCGTCTGGGGTGTGTTTCCTCCAGAACTTAATCGTGGACGCTTAATGGTAGGAGCATCTTCCGACCCTCTTCGACTTAAATCGGTAGGCGCGGGTTGTTCTACCGATGTCTGTACGGGGGTTTCCCCATTCAGAAGCGCAGAGTGAGCTGCGCGCACATGCAGTTGTAGTTGTTCCATACTCGTGAAAGTGTCACGAGTGCAATAGATGCAAGCCAAAAGTGTTGGTGGAGGTTGTGAAGCTACTCTTCGAGGTGGGGTCATTGCGCTTGTGTCAGCGCCATGTGCATTTGCCATATGAGCCTGAAAATATACATTATTTTTATAGTTACAACCTTTATTTCTGTTAATACTCATAAACACTGCCTAAGAGTTTTCGTAGTTAATTTTCGATTTTACCCTGCATCTGCAGAAAACTGAGCCCGAGACTTATTCAATGTAATCTGTGCATATTTCCAACCAAAATCGATATCCGATTAGAATCATATCTTACCTGCAGCATGTCGGGTCGTCTGAAAGCGTCTCCACATCGCAGGCATCGAAGTGCTCGTCTCCTTTCAGCTTCCCGCCCCTCGCGGTCACGTTTGTGCCCCTGCATATGAGCCGTGAGCGCAGCCGCAGTATTATACCCTCGGTTACACACCGTGCATTGAAAGGGTTTCTGGTTATCGTGCGTTTTCATGTGAATCTTCAGGTGATCGCTGTAAAAACAAATATTTTGCGTTCAGTTTTTGTTACTTAAAACCATTTTTGTCCCCATTAAAAAGTTCAGATTATGTTTCACGACGTAGTTAAAAACAAACTATAGGTAATATTATTTTTGAGTATAGATTAATTAAATATTACTTTATTTGAATTATTATCATCTGCAGGTTTAAGGTGATTTAGTGTTGAAAGGTTTATGGACATTTAAGTAGGTACCTTGCATAACTGGCACCTATCTTAATTAACCACACCTTGGCTATCCATATTAGGTGATTATTTCATCATTTCATAAATCGAAGTATTTTTAATACCTAACATTCAACGTCGGGCAGTCACCTATTTGTATTTTGTATGCCTACTGGTGACTGAATAGCTCTTAAACATCGAAGTAAGAATTTTAAATTGAATAAGATAAATCGCCTTTGTGTGAGCGACGAAAACAATTTGTCATATGAGACATAAGTGGCCACATAAAGCACGGACCAAACAGAACTAACAAAGAGGCTTTTCAAGCAAACTACAGAATAGAGGCGTTCGCCCAAACACCTCCGCTAATGGCGCGCTCGCCGCCTCGGTTTAGGTACGGACCATTATTTTATTTTTGTGAGACCCTCGACGCCATTTGTCAGCGCATCAACTCTTTTCACTCGGCGACGGAACGTTGGGTCGACAAATTGCGTAGAATTAGTCACGTGACCGCGGCGAGGTGACGAAAAAGGTGACGCTTCGTCCCGTGCCTTTAAGCTTTTGTATGTTGCGGGCGGTGATCTGTCTTAAAACGTGGTCATTGTCACAGATGCACCTCTCGAGAAACTTCTTAAATATACACCAAGCCCATAATAACGACACTCGAGTGAAGGATTAAACGACTTTTTTTGTTAAGGACCTTAAACTATTAATCATACAATGTCTAAAGCGGAATACTAAGTATTTGAACAGATAAAAGGCGTAATGAGATTAGTAGGTATGTCTTATTTCATTTTAGTCTACAAAACTAGCACAGTTAAGTCCCTATTTTGTAATTCTTAGTGCGTAAATAGAGGCAACAAAGAAGTAGGTATGCAAGTCAACTGGTGCTAAGAACGTAAGAAATTCAAACATATTAGGTTGCAAACTATGCTGCGATTTCATCTCGGTCATTGATATAATTTTCAGTAATTTGCAGAAGGATTGAAGCTTGAGCATTAAAGCTACATGCTTCACGGTAAGTAGTAGATGCGATGGTGTAAACCGTAAAAAATAAACTCTATTAACGGAACATTATTAACGATTACGTCATAATTTGGTAAATAAATCAAAACCCTTCGCCATATCGGTCCAACCGTCCTTGACTTAGCATAGAGAATTGTATTTTTAGAAAGCTTTTTTGCCAATGATATCTTATACTTGTTTTCTATAATATCATTGGGTATTACAATTACCTAGTTGTTACAGCCTTTTAACAATTAGGAATCTAAACTAACCTCCTGGAGAAGGCTGATTCGCAGTGTGCGCAGCGATACTTCCTGTCGCCGGTATGCAGCTTGACATGTCTGTCCCGCGATCGCTTGTGCTTGAACAGGCGCGCACAAAACTCGCAACGAAACGGCATCTCATCTGTGTGTGTCTGTTGAACAACAAATTAGTATATTATATTGTTAGATAGAGTGTATGGAAGAGCTCACAGTCCGGGTTTCTTGCCGTAAATCCTAAGTTCTAAGTGAGGGACGAAGTTAAGCAAATGTGGGCGCGGTTGAAAAGAGGATAGGTGACCGCTAGTGGCAAGAAAAAAAATTTAGCGTTTCTGTATTCCGGATTTCGGAGGGCACATTAGGCCGTTTGTACCGGTTATTATTATTTCTAGTCTTAGGTGTTTTCCCAACATTCAGTGCTCTCCTTTTATTTATTAAAGTATTTCATTGTACATTGCTTTATCTAAAAACTTGAATATGAACATCCAGCTTTAATTATGTAATAGAAATAAATCAATTATCTAAATTTCTTTTCTACCAACTCAAGCTACAAATTCTCATCTTACTCGGACAGCACATTTGTTCTTAACATAGGTAATTCTAATCTAAGAATACATTACGATACAAAATACAACATTGTTACTTAATAGCCAGTTATTAGTAGATAATAGTAGTAGGTATTACTATCTACCTACATAATAGTGATTCAAAGCAAATCAAAATCAAATAATCTTTAATTATGATGTTATGAACGCCGGGCGAGATATTGGTGATAAAATTCCGATTCGGTAGCTTCCAAATGAGACGAGATTTACTATCGGCACCATCAGCTCGGCCACTCCAAACGAGACGGCCGCTTATCTTAGTGACTGGGACATTCATGGGAGAGGCTTTATTTTTCGAATCTACTTGTTTGAATCTATATTGATATGTCTTCCTTATCAATTTTGTCAGTATCATATTGAACTTGAGTTTAACAAAAATGCTTCTTAGGTACCTATATAACTCCCTACATTTGGTGTTACAATGTATTTTGTTGACATAATTATTTTCAATAATTTATTTTAGTTACAAGTAACTTCTCTGTTTTTTTTTGACAAATACAAGCCGTACATATTTTAATAACGCGTGTGAAACAGGTGCTTTATTCAGTCACTATCCAATTAAGTGATAACGAATCGTAAAGCTTCACTATAAACTTGTACCGTAACTACCTGAACGATTTAAGAGTATACATATAAATTAGGTATATTATTATACTTAATACAAAAAATAATGTTACGTAATTTTAGGTGGAGCGTTACACCATTTCAGAGATGTAAAGAAATGGGCAGTAGGAAATATTATAGACGATCATGTAACATATTCAAAAATTTTACCTAATTGCTCGTGCGTCATGTCATGTCTATTCGTAAAAATAGCTATTACTCAGTAACTCAGTCAAAGGATATTCATAAGCAATAATGGGAATGCTAATGCGTCGTCGTTGGCAGTAAGACAATGCCATTAGCCGTCGGCCTTCGTGCCACCCGTGAACTGATGCAGACGAGGTGGAGACCGACACAATAGATCCCCAAACTGACAGCCGATTCACGCTTTAACATTTGACCACCTCGCCGATTATGTCCTTGTGATGTTAAACACGTTACGGATGATTGACTCGCTTCGACCAGCTATTGAGCAATATGCTAAGCATTTTTCTAAAACAAACATATTAGGACCGAAACGTCTGACAGGGACTTTTTTGTTAGAAACGAAAGTGGCAGTTATCGATCAGCGTGTTAGTGGGATTATCGTGTTTGTTCAGACGAGGGTTTGGGTCTCGTGCTCCCCCAATTACCACGGCGAGCGGTTGGCGGGACCCATTAGCATCGCATCTCAATTTGTTAGCGCCACGCAGAGACCGCGGCCCGGCCCACTCGAGGTATCCGGGAAATAAACACCTTCCTCGCTACTGATTATGGCCCTTGGTTAGTGTGAAACTGCAGTCACCGCGCGATATCGCGGAAATTATGAGTTTCCACGGCAGACTTACCTACTTACATAATGCCAGAATTAGCTTGATGATTTGTAATGGAACTGAGTGATACGTTACATCATCGCACATTAAGCACTTGTAATTTAACGAATGATTTCACAAGTTTATATTTGACAGGTGTTAAAAAGAGTTCATAAATAGATAGTTGGAAAATATGGAAAATGCAGCAAAGAACAAGGGCTGTATCTGTATAGTATTCTTGCGTGGATAGAAGCTAGATAAAATAATAATGCTAGTAACCTATGAGTACCTACCTAACCTATTCGTATTCTTGCGTTGCTTATTTATTACTATGAATTAGATATATTACATTGATATTCTGGATTTATATAAATGTACATATCTTAGTAGTATAAGCTATAAATGCCGCTGATATGTAATTACGCATGATAAGAGTGCAAACTAAGTTACTCCACTGTTCCTCTCGATAATTATGTTAATACCGTATAGTGATTAATGTGGAGTGACGGGCGAGTGTTCCGAGACGTCCGGCGGAGCATCCCATAAACATAGCCGCGGCATGTTTACTGCTCCCTCTTAATTGGAGCAATCGCCCCACGACAGAATTAATAAATCTGATCGTCTTTGCACGATAAATCCACCACTTATCCGAGAAGCGCCCAAGCCCACGCAAGCTTTCAGACTTCATATCCTTATACGAGACTTTGTGCAGTTCATAATATTGATGAACAGAAAAATATTTTTTTTTTATAAAGCTATTTGAACTATTCAGGAGCTAGGTACTAACTTATGAAATAAAATTGGAAAAAAGTCGATGGATAGTAGGGTCTGTTAAATATAAAAACACTTCAAATTCTTTAATTAAAAGCTACCATTTATTGCCATTATCGTAATAAGCTTACATTATAATATCAGCAGCATACATAATTGAGACTTGTTGTACTTAAGTGTTTCGTGTGAGAATTCAATAATGGAATCGAACGGC
>LGAG01000291.1:656167-668338 GCA_001278395.1 Lerema accius | reverse complement strand
AAAAAATAGGTAAGGAACAAAATAGCAAATCTATACCACAGATTAGAAAATAGTTACTTTGTAACAGATAGTGCACTCCATACAAAATATTGCTCTATACTATGATTATAAGCACGAAAACTATTAGATACCTAACCTACATTATTATGTATCTATGGGTACTATCAAAAGACTGATGAAGATACAAGATGAGAATTACAAGACAAATTTAAACCATCACCTCGTAATTTGCTTCGTGACAAAACTTCACACATTAACCACAAACACGAGAGATTCCAGCACGATCTTACACCGCATCACACTCTCCTGCCAGCGACATCAGTCTTCTACGATCAAAATTACTGACTTAAGATTGAACAAGTCGAAATCTTTTTATCTGGAAATTTCCAGCGCCTATTTGTTTCTTTAATATCCAAAGACATTGTGTTGTTTTGCGTATGCGTTAAGCTTGGGGCCTGTTTATTTACTTTCAATTTTAGTTCACCTAATAAGGAACGCTATGTTGTAATTTATATTGGTGTCACACTTCAAATTTTGTTTGAATTAAAAAAGTCCTCTTCAATATAAGTTAGCCTTAAAGTTAAGTTTTGAATTGTTTCCTTGATTGGACAAATTAAATAAGTTACCCTATATTCGCATAACGGTGCACCGTTTTGCGAAACTGCACGCAAATGCACAAATCCAAACGTAGACGTACTGAGCTATGAGTGGCTATGAGCAATAGCTATTTTGCTAAGGTCCATAAGTAACATGACGTCACTTACACGTGTGACAGGAATAGAGTAAATGTAGGCACAAGGTAAGATAGGCGGCATCACGTCCCGCGGCGATTGTATCCCAGAAGCGGCGTCTCTCTGTACTCCGTGTAACATCTCACACGAAATAGGTCAATTAAGACGTGGGAGTGGAGTGATACGTGACCGTAACGCCTGATCTCTGTAAATGATATGACGCGGTGCTACTTTTGACGCCTTTATCTATACTATAATAAAACAGTAAGTGTGCCTATCGTAAACCATCTACGCGTTCTGTGAATACGAGTACTTCGCTCTGAGAAGTGTCACCTAATGGTAGCGAAATCTAAGACGGAATGATCAAGGCTTTTCTTGGTAAAGTTTTATTTGTTAGGTACCTATATTTAGTAATTGTAATAAAATTGTTTACTCCTAATGCATTTTCAGATCTATTTTCACGTTAGATATCTTAATAAGATAATTTTTTTTTTGATGTATCAAAGGGATTTCCGAACGTGTGTATGATCCATTTCTTTGGCAAGCTCTTCAGCTAAAAACGGCTTTCAACGTGTGTGATGTTATTAAAATCTTCTCCATTTGTTTTCTATAAATGATTACTAGTGCACCAGAATTCACTAAATAGATACGTGGGAATACTTTTAAATGGGCTTATGACAATGACTTGGTTCGATGGGAGCGTAACTAAATGCAATGATTTTGTTATAACGAACCAAACTGCATGGTCACGTCACTCGTTGGTGACAGCGCCGCCGCTAGAGTTAACGTTTCCTACGTAACTGTAACTTTAGCGCATAATAGTGCCTCCAAAAGTTTTGTTGAACAATATTGTCACTTACTTCAGACATCATATTAATTTGAACTTTATGGATACTTTTTAAAACATTTAATTGCTATAGACCTAAAGTTTTATTATTCACGAATACCTACTATAAGTATCCGAATCATTGAATCAGTTACAAAACACGAAATAGCTCTTGGTGCCATTAAAGAAATATGCAACTAACTCGGAACAAAAGAATGCCTCAAATAAAAGCTCTATTAAAGATTGCTTACTCATGAAATGCATATATTATATTATCTAACAGCAGGCAAACTAATGCTCAGTTCCTACTCCCTAATGATACAATAAGTCACAAATGTGGTCGGATCTAGATGTTGTTTATGACAAATTGTGATGCGGTAAACACATTATTTCAAATGATTCTTCCATTGCACAAACCGTAATTAGAGCCGTAACTTACCTTTGACATTCAGGTGACATTACTTTACAATCATAACATAACTACACGGACGGACACAATATTAGGAGTGCCTTTATTTTGTGTCTGTAGTATCGTAAGGTTCTAAAGTTATTTCTTAATCATGCCTACGATTAAGTAGCAATTCTAAATCGTGTTGTTATCCTAGTAGAATCTGCGACAGGCGCTGTCCCTGGCCCGAACATTACGCTCGTGATCAACAATTGCCACGGCACGTCACGATGCTTTTTATGAGCTCTTGGTGAGTTATGCTGCGTTAATCGCACGACCCTGAAATACGGCACGCTTGTGACGCATCGGTCAATACTCTAAAGCATCGTTTTGTCAATTGATATGGGCAACCTCCTATTGTTATAGTAAATTATCGGTACTAATTACTAAGTATAAAATATAGAAAGAAAAATATTTGTCAAGAATACATCCTAAGTATGTTTGAGGGCTTGGGAAGATACGCTTCTTAGCAAAAACGCGATGCGAATTGAGAACGCAAATACTAGAATTAAACCTCGAGGATAAGTGCCAAGACAATCATTAGTAAACACTGCAAAATGTTTGAAAAAAAAGCAGTCTAATACCAGAAATAATTCTAACATAATTAGAAACAGTGATTGACCGGTAGCGGGCAGTGGCAAATGGTTACGAAGTGATGCGCGAGGCGTGAAACCTGCAGGTGGTAGCGACGGCGCGCAACCACAGCATCACCTGCGCTGCGCCCGCGCCGGAACTACGTGCCGATTCGCTCCTGCCCACAACCAACGCCAAATTGCTAACGTATCGGACAGCGATAGAAACTAGCAACAAGCAATCACTGACAGCGGCAAGTGATGCGTGGCGCAGGTGTCGATGCAAGTAATTTGGTCGAGGCGTTACTAACAAGATAAGTGTTATACAGGATAATGATACTATTAAGTCTGGTTATGCTTTAGCCGTTTACGTTTTTATGACTTTTCCAATACTTAAGCGGTAATTTGTAACACGATACGCTGGCGTTATGATCATGTGAGGATCGAAGAAATTAAGCAATTTCAGGGTTCGTTGATGATAGATTTATAACTACTTTGTAAGTTGTTGATTGATATTGAAGTTGAGCACGATTTGTCTTCCCCATTATTTTGTCTGGAGGAGTTCTTGAGTGAAATAATTTCCATAAAGTCAAGATAAAGTTGTGACGTGAGTGCGACCGGAACCGTGGCCCTCGTACAGTCCGGTAGTGGGCCGAACGTCCGGCGCTCCCTACGGACAGAAACAGCGCCTCAGATGGACTTCCGCCTTTTAACTGTTCCTGCAGGCGACCACTTGATTTGTGAGCGTGTACAGTAGAAGAGTTATGCCATCATGCAACTCTGTTTACTTTAGCTTTATGCTAATTAAATTGCAATATATTTCAAGTTACTTATATCTATTAGTAGACCTGGTTTAATACCAAAGTGCTTTTACAAAAAGCACGACTATTTTTTTTTTAAACTACGAGTACCAATTCCGTCAGTTCAAATTTAAAACACCTAAATGCAAGTGAACATCACAAATTATAATTAATCAAGTACATTAATTGCGTAAGTACTTAGTCTTGACGTAATTCGCAGAATGTCAAACTGTAAACTAACCCACAGACTGGCAAAGCGAACGCCTTGAATTGGACAATAACAATGGGTATAGGATCGTAAACAATACACTGCGATGTAGAACACAAGCAACAGGAAATACCGGGGAAGCCAAGACGAACGCTCCACTCCACTATCACGCACAATAGCCAAACAAACAAAGGAGATGAGGCCATTTAATTTCTAAACAACTAACACGTTCTGATATTTTGATTGGACATCCGATAACTTGGTACTAATAGTAACGATCCTCACCGTGTAGATTTTAATACTTAATGCAAATAACATCAGAGATTAAAACTGGAAATGGTAATACAACATCTGAGAAAAATGCATACGTAGCTACCTTAATAGGTTTTCGTATCTATAGTAGTTAATCGATGATCAATATTTTTTCCTGAAGTCAGTAAAAAATAAAGTATTAAAGCTCACACACTATTGTCTAGAAAGTTCTATTGTTAACAATGGACTTAAGTCCAGAGGAAAATAGAAATAAAGCATTCCTGTCCTGTTACGTGTGCACTACTGATATTGTTGAAGATTGTGATTATGTCATTTAAATGATCTTATCATTGCTTTAAATACTTTTAATTCACCAAAGCAACTTTGAAGAAAAAAATATTAACTCCTATAGGCGTACTTTCTTGCACTATCGGTGACAAAATCAACATCATTTCTCTCATAGAATATTGATCTACATTTTATCTTTTCTAATTAGGCCAAGTGTTCAGCTGCTCTTGAACATGAATTAGCTATTAATTATGTAAGCATGATAACTATCACTATTTATGAACTTATGAAGCAATAAAAGATGCATACTAAATACCAAATATTTATTTGCTACGGTAATTAGGAGCCTGCTAACTTTACACCTACTACGCGTAGTAGTCGTAATATTTGTATTTTAACATGAACTGAGATTAGTTTGATTTAGAGAGACAGTTTATTTGCTCTTTCTAGTTACGTTTTCTATATAATACTTACAGAAATCATCATAGTTATTCATTTTGCCTTAGCAAAAAGTCTTACCAATCCCACCTTTAATTCTCCTTTGCTATTACAAATAGTGTCATCTAATGAGATAAAAACGAAGCATATTATACAAGCATATACATAATTATATTATGTATTTTGGACGACGTTTCGAAGCTCACCTACATAACATTCTGTTTGCTATAAATTATAAATTTACGATTGCTGAGCAGATTGTAAAATGGTTGACATATCTGGGCTAATGGGTGATGTAGTTGACGAGTTAGAAGTTAATTAATACTGCTTTTCTAAAAACCAGATATCAACTCATTTAGAATAAGCAATCTATATTTTGGGGATCAATAAATAATCCGCATAATTATCATAGAGAGTAAGGTTAAAACGAGTGAGATTTTGAGTGACAAAGCAGCTGATGATCACTATTTTGGCTAGGTACATACTGGCTTATTACAATGTAGATATTAAAAAAAAAAACTACAAATACAACAAACAAAGCACATATTATACTTAACATAAGTATTAAAAAAAATAAACAAAGGACTTAGTCTAGACTAGACTAGACTTTAAGCACAGAAATACCTTTTCACCTATTAAGAATACAACAGCATTATACGCAACTGGATTAAACATTTTATAATATCAACCACATTAGTGCTACTGCCACAGTAATACCATAAAATATGTAGGTACCGCTACGGAATAAAATAAATGACTCAATTTAGATGGGAACTCCTCAACTCACTCCGAATGTAATCTTCCTCACAATAACGATATCAATGAGTAATAAAGACATGATTACGCCGATTTTCTACCGAAATATAAAAACGTTGAAAGACACAGAGTAGTATCACCTACGGGCGTAGGGAAAACAAACAGAAATATACATATTTGGATATGAAAGACAATTTGCATACCATCGTAGCTACTCTGTGGTGAATGATTCGATGTTGGCCGCAACTTGCACGGACATTACGATAATTAGGTACGAGCTATAAAGTCGCCTCAAAATAACTCAACAATCAACGAGTTATTTTACAGAACAACGTTGCAGCAAATCTCTCTATTGCTTGTTGCTTTTTTTTTTACTTGAATGAGCAATTCGTTGCATACCTATTACTTGAAGGTTTAGTTAGACTTATAACGTGCTCGGTTTCCTTCGAGACATATAATAATGATCATTACTTTTGTTCATATTGGTATTCTTATTATACTTATCACCTTGTTATCACCATATACCGTCGAGTACCTACCTAGCTCCTCTACTAGTTCAACTTTGACATAATTAATTGTTATCCACTAAGTTTTTGAATTCAAAAGTTTTAGAATGAATAGTAAAATTTTCTACTCTAATTTTGGAGGAAATGAATAGCTACTCTTCCGTTACACTCCATATAGCGGATGGGCATCCTCTGATTGGGTGGTCGATATCTACCGGAGTTCATTTCACGCATTTAAAAGCTATTAGAACATTAACTGTGTTTACCCTCCGAGGTGGTCACCTGCTCCCAATAAACAATTATAAAAGCCTGATTGTTACTAAATGAGACTAGTTACCTTTAAACGACCCTAGTTTGTATTGATGAAGACCTCTACTTTTTCTATCGTCTAGTAATTTGTAACAATGTGGCTGAATTTTTTGCGCCCATTCTATCATATTATCGTTTACAACGACTTGACAAATTAGGGAATTCATTGGTATTACGAGTTTTTGTTGATACACATACGTCTAAATTATTCATTTATGTTAATGCACCTAGTTTAAGTTAATTTATATTGGCGGCGATGTCAGAAGACTACTAAATTGTAACAGATGTGAAATGTTTAAAATTTTTGCCAACTAAAATAGACAAGCGTTAGTGTTTTGATGGGTGAAGAAAACGAAGAGCGACGCTATCGGTGATATCAACATTTGTTTGTTTTGATAACTTGCCAATTCTTGAATATGAATATGAATGGTTTTCGGAGAACAATGATAAAATAATATACCCTGACGGGCGTGTGGCAGGCAACGTGTAAAGTAGGGTTTTGTCGTTGTTGTTGTTGTTACTAGGAAACTTTTAAAGACTTATTATTTGTGGTATGTATTTACTTTTTATTTTAAATTCGTAATGTTATGATTTAATTTTTTTTAAACCTACATTTAAGTCTGTAGCGTAGGTAGGTTTTGTTCAGGTACCTACCTACTATGAATCAAAAATCTCTACATATTCCCACTGAAATGATTTATTTTACGTAAACATAATTTTGTCAGTAAAGAAAATCTTTTTTAAATTCTTGAACAAAAATTGGTTTCTTAAACATCTTGTGTTATTAGGTTATTCTTAACTCACATTTAATGAAACACAGGCATGCAAACTCCATTGATAATATTTTTAAGAATTTTATCAAAGTTTTATAAAATTGTAACACGAAATTGATTAAGCATAAAATTATCATGTATCTAAGTACATACCTAGGTACCTACTACTTATGTAAGTACAATTTAACTTACATAATTTGTACATTAATCAATTAGTATTACATTTAAAATGTCAGTTTTAATCGATTCAAGATGAAGAAAAAAAAATAGACTATTAATATAAATTAATCAATTACGTCCATATCAATAAATTAATAATTAATTAAAGAATGTTACCAAAAACAGCAACATATAAAATAACTGTCGAGGCAGGTGTATTACGTAAGGTGTTTAACATTTACTTAAAATTTAAAGTCACTTAAAATGAAAATTAAAAAAAGTTGTGTAATGAAGAGGCTTTTGAACACGAAACATGACAGCAAAATTAACAAGGGCAGTGAATTTAATATATTCCTAACCAATCAAATTAAAAGGTGATATGTCGTGTTTTGAATTAGGTACAGACCTTTTTTTTAAACTCATCATTATCATTATCATCATCGTCCAAACTCAGAACTGTCCCACTTTTTTACTTGGACATCTTACAGTGTGGTTTACCTACTTACTAGTAGATATCATATTTGAAAAAAAAAATATTTCATGACCTTGCTTAATCAAGTTTTGCTTAAACATCAACTTTAGGAAAAGCCAGAAAAGTGCAATACAAAAAAAAAATAGATACCTACCTGCTAACCAAAAGCAAAGCCACTGGCCATATACAAGCTACGTATTCGAGACATATTTGACAGGTTGCAGTCTGCAATCCTTATGAAGTTTATTATAAGCATAGACGTCCAGCGCAGTCTATGATACTAATGGGCGTGGCGAGAGGGCGTCTCAGTAGGCGGTCCGAGAGCCGCCCACCGCACCCACGTGTGCACCCAAGTGACGGCCCACTGCTAGGTAACAAGGTGGTTTTACAATAACACGGTGACACTGATATTTTGCAGGTAAAACTTCTCTAGACACGCTTGACTTGGTAAGTAGGTACGAACACAGAGCAAAGAATGTATCTGTTACATACAGATACTTCCGTGGGTACGAATAATACGTAAGCTGGTGATTGCGTTACGAAACGCGTTATCGCGCGAGGTAACAGAAGTTGAGAAGGAGGTATAAGGTTTTTTTGTTTTTTCTTGTGTGGCGTTGACGTAAAAACACTTAGCTAGAGATAGAGGTATAATTTGAAGGTTGAGATGGAGGTTAAATAAAATAGGTATCTACACACTAAATACTTAAATGCTAACACACTCATGCCCCTGCGATAGGATTCCCTGTGTCGCAGGTGGCATGGACAACACAAATAACACGTCACTAACACCCATGACATGAGAACAAACATTTATCTGTCACATAAAAATCTGTCCCGGCCCGTAATCAAACCGGGGACCCTCGCTTTGCAGGCAGGGTCACTACCAACTTGGCTACAGGATCGACTAGTTAAATTAAAAACATGGTTAAATAAAATAAAATAGGTATGATAGAAAGTGACACAGACTGAATATGAAAGCAAAAAAAATATAAAAAAAGAAATTTTATTTCAGTCGTGTGGTCCAAATCAGGCTAGTTTTTTTTTTATTACGAATAGCCTTAAATTACCTTTGCACTTCACCATTTCAAGAAGTAGGTATACCCTACTTCAGTAATGGTTTGTTTACGATCGATGTCAAAATCTGTTTGTGGGAGCCTTTAAAATAGGTGAAAGAAAAGCAATAAGGCAAGGAGACTAGTCAAATAATTATTGTAAAAACACGTCATGTACCTACCTAGTATTTTTAGTTTGTTAACAATAATCACGTGTTGTTATAATGGTGACGATCTGATTATTTTATTAATTTTGTTGTTTGTAACATTAACAAAATGGTAAAATCAATATCATAATTAATTGGCAAATCTGTTGAAAGAAACTTGGTTGAAACAATATTTATTTCGCTTACCAATTATCTCACTTTGGATAAAACCATATTAACCCCTGATACATGAAAATTATTAAAAAACAAGAATTTTAAGTCACGAATTATTAACATTTTTTTTTTCAGTTACAAATGACAGTTATGGTAACTCGCCTGCCAGTCTACACAAAACAAAGATTCTCAGGTCCGAAACATCTTTTGTTACTTACTGCACCAAATAATTCTCTAACATCTCGATAGATGTCAGTAGAAGCGGAGTAACTGAAAACAACCCCTAGAAAGCAACCCTCTTGTAAACTGTTTTCCTTAAATGCCAGTAGATCGCGCTACCTGTAGGTACCAACTGACTTAGCTTGTTCTTGAATAAAACAAGTAAGTAAACTAAAACGTAAACAGGTAGAAGCAACGATCATTTTCCTATAGGTACACTGATCGCTGACTAAATAATGTGACTAAGTACAATTTATCACAAATATATGGAGCTTTTTACAGACATAATTATAATAGAGACTGTAGAGAATACATAATTTTTAACTTCGATACACTAGATAGGTACTATAGATACCTAGGTATCTTATAAAATGCCACTTGACTTAGTACTAATACCTATTGCTGATCTAATTGATATGTAAACCCAATATTGAAGCTGCAGTAGGTACCTACTCTTATTATCTACATAAAACAATTAACCCTTGAACTACGTCAATAAAAAAACGTACCAAATTCGAAAACGAATCTAAAGTAGCTAAAAGCAGTGAAAGTTTAAAAAATGTATGATCGTTTATAATTACAGCAATAAAAAAGATAAAATCATGTGGCGGCTAGGCACGGCGCGGGCTGCGGCGGGATCAAGGCAGTGATTATGATCTGCCGCCGAGACATCGCTACACCACGCCGCCGCTCACATCTCTTCGATAGCACTGCTCACTAATTTTCATCTACGCTTATCTATTACAGAGCCAATCTGTGAGGCTAGCAACAGAGCAAAGGCTTAAAAAGTAGGTACTGCCACTGTTTTGTGCAAATTCTTATACAGACGGACTCATTTGATATGTCGCTACTACATTGAAAGGTGAACTACGAGTATTTAGCTGGCTATTAAGTTTTTTAATTCTGCGTAACATACCTAATTACTTCAGTATTTACAGTTTCATTTAAAACACTTATCAACAATGTTTAAAGAGCGTCAAGTCCTTGCTGTGGAATTGATTTTTATTCAAAATCCCAAAAATAGGAACAGTGCAAAGTGTCACTCGTGATGAAGTCGTGACCAACTCGTAGCAGACGTTGAATGTCTTTTCTACTAGATTACCGACGTCATTCACTCTAATTCTATAAAAAAAAACTATGAATCCTATTTCCATCAATTCTTGCGTCGTTATGTAAAAGATTCCGATCGGTTAGGTCGTTAGATCGGTTGTTAGATCCCTGTGCATTCTATTTTTTTCAATTATTGATCTATACATATTTCAACGTATCTCTAATCTTAACTTATTATAGGTACATAATTCAAATTCATGTAAACCAAATTCAAACTCGAATTCTCCGCAAATACCCAACACTATTGAGGCAATAACGGAACGTCGAAGTACAGTGTTACTTCGATATTTCGTTGAAGCAATAGTAAATCTACACGGTCTTAATTGCACTTTACTGACTGTTATTTAGAGACAGCACGTTACGCGTTCCCACGGCACCTTCGCTTTCCCTAGCGGCCCCGTCGCGACGCTATTGTCACCTGTAAGTAAAGCTGTCCTATCCACAACGACCTAACAGTGCCCAATGAAGTGCCCACTCAAGCACAAGTCATCGAAGTCATCGATCAATTGTTCCGCTGTAGAACAAACAATGTGCCTCACGCAAACGAGTGGTCGATCAAGACGAAAATCGATTTCCATCATAATTTCACGCCACTGAAGCGATTATCCAAACCGCTGTCGTAATTCACGAAATAAGCCGAGTGGAGTTCGTGCAAAATGTTGTTTTTATGAAATAAGAGGGAATAAATAACGTTGTGGTTCATCCTCTTTATGTTTGTGTATTGGTAGTTATAGGTTTGCACTCGACTATAATCCTAACTACATATACCGAAGGAGCGATAAAATGACAAAGCAGTTACTTAAGAAGCCTATTTTTTTAATTACTTTCACTATTGGTGTTTATAACGATGCTAATCAGTCATTTTAAAGTGACAAGTTTGTTGGTTATTTACACAAACCACTCGAACTAAGAGCAACTATAATCTTCATTATAGGCACGGTACGCAAATAATATCTGTCTTCGATGAAAAATATCACCTGGAACTCGGAGTCACTAATAAATTTAATAAGTAAACTTCAAGATTGTCAGTTTTATAACTTTTTGTTTTATTATTATTAATTTATGTAGGTACCTACTAAAATTAATACAGCAGTTAAGTAGTACGAAGCAGGTAACTATTATGAGATGCAATATTAGTTTTGTGATATTTTAGTTTTGGTGTCACTATGTATCTTTGTCGCCGCTGAAGTTGACGCGGGGCAAAGTGCGACGCTCGCATAGAGATATCAAAGTTTAATTGAACAGTGTGAGCATCGCCTCTCGGGGCTCAGTCGGGATTGGTGTGCTTCTCCAGGGACAAAGCATTACTTCTTAAATTTCGATAGCCGACGAGTAATAACTAATAACGATCTCAAAGCTACTATGAAAAATTTAACTCTACATTTGTTTTATGTTACCTTCGATGTAAAGTAGGTACTGTAATAATAGAAATTACAATTCAATCGTATTGTTGATATAAAGTCGTTGTAGAAGCACAATAGTAAATTCACGAGTCTTATTTAATCAAGGAGAACATAATACGTAGGAGGTTTATTGTTGCCACCTCAGGTGACCCTGTACCGCCCTTACCCGCCCGCTTATTATCTTTGTGCGATCTCAAAGTGCTTAACGCATGAATACTCGGAACCCATTCATTTGAGCGCAATTCACTATAGAAACAATAAGCGTACCCTTCGCCCGGGTAAAAGACTACAAAACGTGAAAAAACTTATATTGTACGCGCTTCTTGGGAACCCTTTAATACGAGCGAGGGCAATCGAATGTTTAAAACACTGCAATCGAATATGAGTCGGTGGCAGCGGGTGAATGACGGCGCACAATGGAGCGGGCGCGAGGCCGGTAGCGGGCGCGGGGGCGGTCGCGGGCGCGGGTGTCGTGTGTCGCCCAAGCCGCTCCGCTCGCCGCCGACACACGATATCGCCTTTTTATTTT
>LGAG01000291.1:637273-655970 GCA_001278395.1 Lerema accius | reverse complement strand
TTTATATAATTTATACACAATAGAATCGCTGCAAAGGCGTAGGGCGAAGACAATGCGCCCGGAGGCAAAAACGGCTCGGAAACCCTTTATATCCAATTTATTGTCTCAAAATAAAATCGGGTGCAAATTAAAATACGATCTGAACCAGTACTAGCCCTGCTTTTTTTTCACCGGTTCGTTATAGAAGCATGCCTATATGTATATTTTTTGTTTACTTCCTACATTAAAAATATTAAAAAAATTTAAATAATCAAAACATAATGAATGATGGATCGTAAATAAATATTCACATTGAAAAAATACTTCTGTGAGGATCTCGGTTATCTTTAAAAAATAATCTGGTTTCCGTTAAATTTTAACATAAAGAGTTGTTTTGTTCTGCAATTTGTGTTGCCTCCTGTATGTATCTTAGACATATAAACAGAATGGTTTTAACAGTACAACATTTTCGCAATCTGCTTTATTTGCGAGCATAAATTCAAGTCTGCTTATCGGTTATCGGGATCAAGCGGTCCTTGATAAACGTCTGTCTCGGGTAATCAGATATACGCTAGTACTTTTAATTCCCAGAGTTCGGCGCGGGAGGAGAGTCCAGCGTCGATGCCGATAGCGACTATAAAAAGGTTGCGGATCGCTCGCTTCTCCATCCACCGATTGGCTAGGCGGCGCCCGCTAGTCCCCGGGGCCCTATACGAGAAGCGAAATGGGCCCCTGAACACCCATAAGAGAGCGACCCCGCCCGCCACGGCCGAATAATTAGGGCTCTTTGTTTAGATAGCGGCAATTTTATTTGGGAGAGAACGGGCGCTGGGGACGTCTTCGGCCATTCCGACCGCCCGATATTAATAAGAAACGTGTGTGCCGAATAACAGACCGAACACAATCCGGATTTAATTTTTCCTGTCTATATGATTCGCTTATTATACGATTTAAATTTCTAACAAAAAGCACGAAAGCCAATACAAAAAGTAGATCCATTCGTCTTTCACACTGAACTTCTGAAGTAGTAATAATAGCATTGTGATTCTATAGAAAAGAAAAGGGGAGCGGAGACACCGACACGACAGTCACCGGGCAATATCACATAAATAATGCAGCCAGCAAAATTGGGATTTTGATTTGTTTTCTTGGAAACTTTTGTTTGTCTTAGCGGAGAATGGGGTAACTGAACATAATGCCTCCTTTTGTTTTTGTCGAGACTAAGTGCGAAACTACGAAAATGTATGTCCATAATTTTGAAATTAAATGAACTGGAATTTTTGTAAAATTTTAATTAAGTGCTATGTTGTTATGTACTTAAGATATTTGGTTATTTAACTTTAAAATAGAAGGCATAAGTCCAGTAGTCGCGTACTCGAGTAGACAAGTCCTTGCATGCATATTGTAGTGGAAAGAGCTAAGAACGGCTAGGCTCCGGCGAGCGCGCGGCCTAGCGGCCTCCGCGGGGGCAACAGACCAGCCTTTGTCTCGTCCCCGCAAACTTACCATAAATGTTAATATGGGATCTCACATTTGAATATCTATTTCTTCGCGAGGTCGGTTCGTTAACGCGGCCTTGAATTTTAAATTTTATCGTCGCGTTGGGAGACCCGCAGATGAGGTGCGCGCCTACGAGATCTCCCCAAGAAAATAACCTAACGAAACTTTTTGTTTGTCTTCTTTTGTGTCATAAATCTAAAATGATGTATAAATATACACGTAGCTCCAACGTTCGTTTACGAAATATAATCCTACTTAATTGATATGCTCTTACAAATTTATCACATAGGTGACTATTTCATTAACAACAAGTTCAATCTAGAAACCTCACTACAAATTTAAATCCGCGTAAATTAACTCACGGGTTTCCCGGTCGCAGTAATATACTCGAAGCACGTTTAAGGACGCACATTAATTAGGATTTGTAACAGTTCCTTAATTGGAAATTTTAAGACTTGATGGAATACAGAGCACGGTTCAAGTCCTCGTCTTGTAGGTACAGGAAGGTTGTATTAGGTACCTACGTTAATAAAGTAGACATCACCTAAGAGCAAGAAAAGTAAACGGCAAGCAAAGGTGAATATAATTCAAATTCCAGTAAAAGATACTAAAGTAAATAATACAAATATAAAAGACAGTTCTATATCTAATGTAGTACATAGGTATGTGTTAACAATCTCTCCCAATGTAGGTACTGAAGAAGTTAGCAAAAACTAAACAATCGTAACTATATTAATTGCGCGAGCCACTTGATACAATAATCATCTCATGAAAGATGGGCTCGCTGGTACGATCGATGAGATAAGAGCAAAATAGCTACTTCTAGATTATACAATACACACGTGTTATTAGATACATACCTAAGCATTAATAAACAGATCTACAAAACGAATCTAATTTATTCTTACGTCTGTTAAACACTTAAATAATACATAGAGATCAAAAGAGACGCATATATACGAAACACATTTTTTAGTAATAATCTATACGTGATGGAGAAGGTATACTCATAATAGCGTATAGTAACAGCTTATTAGTACTCGTATTAGTAGTTCTGTAGCCGAGCTTACAAATGAGGAAGTCGCGATACAGTGAACGCGGGCGGCCGGTCAGCGGTCGGTGACGAGCAGAAAGTTTAACATTCAACATTTTAACACCCACCCCCCTGTCTGACCCTCAATTATTGAAAATGCATTTCTGTCCGCGCCCTGTGCCCGAAGCTCCACGCCACATTGCAAATGCACATTTTAAACTGCACCTGATTGCAGAGTCGTGTTACTATTTCGACTAATAAAAGTCGGCCTGTCACCTATTTTAGAATCCGATTGGTTTTAGTTCACCGATGTGTTATAGATATTTAGGTATCATAAGAATTGAGTGTTGTAAGTATGATAATGTTACCTGCTTACATTTTTTATCTGTTTTTAAAGAATTGTATAAAAATAAATATTTCCAAAAAAAAAGAAAATATTTGTGCATAATATTGTCAACTAAAATAAATGTGAAAATAAAAGCCAAGTTTATTTTTATTAATTTAATTGCCTTTTAGAAAGGATATGCGTCATTATCGATTTCCTTTCTTCTGAAAAGGATTGCGACTTGTATGTAAGGTATGTCTACTATCCAACAAACACATTCAATAAAAATTCAAACTGGCATAGTAATCAGTAGGTTGATTAAGTATAAATAAAATGAATTTAAAAAGATTGGGTGAATTTTATTAGATCGCGTGCTAAGTGAGGAACGATGTACACAATTTGAGGCGTCCGTTTTAATTGTAAGTTGGGCCGTTCTGCGTCCGCAATGCGATTTTACCTTTGAATTTTATAATGGAGTCAGTTTAGGACATCGACGTCCCGTTTTGGTAAGCTAATTATTTTTCCCAAACTTAATATTAGGTAGTTACTTTGATTTTAAAATTTTCATAGCAATCGTATAAGTAGGTATAAAAGTTTTTTAAATGCAAGTCAGGAACTAAATAATATTGTATGATCAACACACTTTTTTTGTAACTTGTTCTATCTACGGATTGATAGGTTTGATAGTTGAGTCATGGTTAATGAGATAATCTCATTCAAACAAATAAAATTTGCTACAATGTTTTAACCCATAATTACCCGCTGCAACAACATTAAATTAAGTATTTTTCGTAAAATTATAGGTATCGTTTAGTTTCGTTTAGAATAAAAAACCCTGACCCAAGAACGGCACCAAAAATTCTAATACAAAACACCCTTAAATAATTCCAGCGTGATTTAACTTTAAGTACCTACGACAAAACAATAAAGTAAAAAATTTAAATATCGAAGAAGTTAAGGTACTGGTATAGTAGTTAATATTTGAATAGTGGAAAATGTAAAAAGTAGATCGAAGGCAGCATGACAGGACGGTGTTAACGGAGCCCTGGAGGGCCTTTGGCGAAGTCCCCGTTTCGCAATACTGCCGAAAAGATAAAATGAACGTAAAGTTGAGAAGCAGATATTCGCGCTCGAGGAATCGTAGTTTCTCTCCGGACGATACTAAACCGCGGCTACCGGGAAACACGCAGTTTGTGAAACCATCCCGCTGTTCAACACGACTCTATGGAAACTCGTTGCTTTTCACGATTAACCCGCGAATTAACTAGTGGGGATTGTTTTAAAATAATTTGATTCTTAGTACAAGCTCCTACTGTCCGACTTTACCTTGGTCAAAATCAAAATGAAAATTTAAACAATAAAGTAAAATAAAATTACTTACCTGATTCGAAACTGTCCATGCTTTCTGACTTGATATCCGCATCTAAAACAAGTGAAAAATTATAACATTATTCGCTCATTTTATTGATATTATTGCTTGGCTGCTAGTTAGAGAAATATAAAATTTTTGATTTGTAGGAAAATGTATATGGTACAAAAACGTCACATTGTTTTTCGGAAGTTCCTAGAACGACAATTTTTGATGTAAAGGCGCGACCACATCAAACTTTGTTTAAGTAAAGCTGGTGTCGCCTTTAGTAGGACCGAACACAGAGGTCGCCTGCGGCCGAGCCCCATAATCCACTTCCGAACCCTACACCACACCGAGACAGTTTCCCCTTGTTTTAAATTCTCACTCGAATAGGTGATCCGGTTTAAAGTTTCAATAAGTTCATTTAAATAGTTTTGGACCTTTCAGCGGTGCCCATTTTATTCAAATTGTTTTCGTTCTTTTTTTAAATCAGTCACACAAAAGAGTGGTATTATTTTGTGGTCCCTTTGAAATAGGTGAAATATTGGTTTATTTAGAAGACGAAAAAGTATTTCGAATATAGAGTAATGGATTTGGCTATAATGACTAGTACCTATGCCATTATTGATTTTTGAAATCGGTTTTTTTTATTCGATTAATTTATCTACCTATGTCATCAGAGTAATGTCCATACAATTTTTAGGGTGCCATACAGGGCTATACTAAAAGAGCCTTAAAGGGACTCTAATACCAACTATGATTATCTCTCACAGAGCGTATCATCGTTATCATAAAATAAATTTTGGCGTATAGCTACAGAATCTACACACTATACTACTTACTACAAATAAATATTCAGTTAAATAGTGTTCAATAACAAAAATATTATAAGTATCTAATCTTAATACAGTTACTTTGATATTTAAAGCAAAGAAAATAAAATGTGTTTTCAGGTAGGTAACTTTAATCCTGCGCCGTACCTACCTATACAGTAGAGTGAAGCCACGAGGCGCCTGTGATCATTAATATTGCAAGCCTTGCTCACCGTATAGTTATGCCCCCTATTAACGTCGCTATTTAATACTATTATCCACAATGGTTAGATTAGTAGGTACGAAATCTTAGACGTTTTTATCACGTAATGAATTTCTAACAGATTGTTCTTTTCATAAATAAGTAGGTGAATTAATTAATCAATTATTAGGTAAGACAACATCATTCTCTTGGGTTGCTGGTAAGATTAGTATGTTTTATTGAAATTGCTTTTTTTCTGCTGCTTCTGGTCTGTTCTGCTTCCGTTTTAAGTACCTAGTATATCGTTGTAATATTTTGTTAATTTCTTACTTTGGATGTTAAACACAATCATGTTAAATGTAATTGCAAAATAAAGAACCGTTAATTACGACGGAGTCATATCGAAGTGGAGTTCGTCAACGTACTCTTAGCGCCGTAGTACCGTAGTGGTACGGGGAGCGAAGGATATTAAATACATCCCGGCGGAGTGGGCGCGGCCGGCGGCGACTGAGGCTCTAAGGCTGCCAGTAGATTTCCCGCGGGAGCACGTTAATTTTCTGCCGCCTTGAGCATACTGCCCCCCAGAGACCGTACCTTTCGCGAAACCATTCAGACTGAAGGTGTTATTCCGGAAACTTCACTGACTGATGCCGATATATCCCTCTTGTGGCGCCTTTTATATCTATTACCGAATAACGAAATATAATACCAACTGAAAATTTTGTTTAATATATTTTAATACATAAGTATAATCGCATACAGTCACAAAATAATATTTACAGTCACTGTAACTACCATAGAACTAACTGATACATACCTCTACATGTATAGCTATATCCAATAAATAATATAACAACAGTTCATGGAAACAACTAGAAAGGTACATACACGTGTAAAAAGCATCAATTCGTTTTACAAATGTCATTAAAAGTTAGTCACGCTCGTATTGGTTTTGATCGACTTAACCTTTCCGCAGTTCACGTAGTTGATTGCCTGATGACATGCTGATTTTTCCTACAAAAGAATAAGTAGATAATACTTACACAAAATATTGCTGAATTATCTACATTTATAATCCTACTATTAGTATGGTAAATACCCTAACGATACCTTTTCTGTATTTTATACATACTCGTATAAGCACCTTTATTCAAGAAAACTAGCAATTTACGTAGATTTTCACTATTCCCTAAAGACGACTTTATTGTCTACTTTTATCGGAAGGAGACTAGCGAGCGCTACAGATTTCTACCATGCAAGTATCTCGTGAAACTAATGACTAAATATTTTTATTAGTGATTTTTTTACATAGAAATAAAAAAAAAAACTTCAAATGTGTTTTTATAAAACTTTTGCGGTTTCCCTTAACAATGGAATGAGACAACATTATGATAATGTGAATGAGTATACGTGAATGAGTATCCATTTTTTGGGTACAGGCCCTATTACAATTTAAATATTTGTATTGTATGGTTACTAACATTCAATCAATTTTATGGAAGGACATACATACTCGGGTCTTTTTAACCTTCTTTTTTCCGAGCAATAATGCTTATTTGATGCTGCCGTCCGTCTGCGCCAAATTCTGCCAACCTCACTGTATGTAGGTACTATGCCTTATTCATATCGCGCCTTATAGATTTTAACGTTCTAAGCCACTGTTAAATAATACATACACAAGTTAATGATCATAGCCATGAATACACCTCTATTATATCTTTATGCTATTTGCCCACATAATATTAAAATGATCCTGGAACACTTTAATGAAAACGACTGGTTTAGCTACTAGCTTTCAGAAATCTCCCCGCTCGAGGGAGACCTGCAAACAGCTTGTATTTCCCAAAAGGCTGATCACGAACAACACTAAATAATACATTACTGACCTACCTACTGTTTATAAGAGAAGATATAGATGCATTTTGCTTGCTTGTGACAACCTTGTTATAACATGTGTGTAGTTAACAAACTCGCATCTGAACAAGGCAATAAACATTTAAGGTTCGACTGGATCGGTGACTCTTGAATCTCACTCATCATAATCTCTACTTTCACACTTACAGAGCATTAAATTCGGAAGTGTTACGTTTAATTTATTAACTCTTAACGACTCGTAGCATTGCTCGTAAAACGTAAAAGTTGACGTCTCCAATACGCATTATGGTCGTCGTATAAATGTACAATAAATGTTTTTTTTTTAATTGTAAGTACGAGTGCACTAATTAAATACCTAATCTTAGGCCTGTGGGTATCTATGGTAAGAAAAATTGTTGTTTGCTAATTTTTACCCCATTGCGCCAGGTGAGTAATGTTTTTCAAGCGTATGTTTGTATGTTTGGCCATTTCTTTGGCTCGCTGTTGATAAAGAATGGTTTTATTATACTGATTAGGTAAAGGTCATCGTTCAGAAGAATATTTATGTAGGTACCTATTTATTTCCACACTAACCAACTCTACAGACGTCCTTTGCTCGCATAATTTATTAACGTGATTTAAAAAAATCACATGGCTGTGACGGCAGTAACTCGCAAAGTAGATGCGAACAGTAAATAGGTAGCTACCAGACAATATCATTAAGTTTAAACGTCATGGGAATAGGTCTGTTTTCCACATTTCCAACTACAAGCACAACGTAAACATACGAGACGTGGATCGTACAGCTTTAGTAAAAGTGGGTATGAGTGTGTGTGTGCTTGGGTCGAGACTTGGAGAGCTCCCGGGGGACTCGGGAAGTGTGGCCGAAGCGTCGCCACCTGGGACTTCGCGTAGGGAGAAGGTACCATAGAGTGCTTAATAAATAGGCAATCGACCGTAGATTACGAGGAGTATTTTATTTACGAAAATAAACGGAAGACAGAAAATAATACGGACACAATAAACTTGCGCTATGTTTTTAATAAATAAAATTTTGCACCAGTGTAGTACATGAAAAAAACTATTTATTTTTAAGACCGACTAATTAGCTAAGATTTTCAAAGTAACGGATGATCACAAAATAAAGAAATGAACAGAAGTAAAACTATTTTAAATAGTCTCTCTATTTTGTGGTATAATAATACCAACTTTTAAACTTTAACTCTCTCATTGATAATGTGTCATCATCTCGAATTTTAGTATTAGTAAGCAGGGAGTAGCCCTTAAAATTAATCCTATGATAAAAATAGTTTTAGCGTAAATACGCACGATCTAGGTAAAAGAGATTTTTAGTAGTAGAGTTGTTAGAGTTAAAATCTAAGGCCCTGAAGCTTTCCGTTGCTTATCCGCTCATTGATACTGTTAGCGAACAAACACTTCCAGTAATTAAGCAGTAGCTGGCAGGTCGCGGGTATCCCCGGCGGCGCTGATAATATCTAAGCGCCTAATGGCTGCTGGGCCTGTGACGAATGTATCGCCCGCCGCCGCGCCGCCCCGCGCTCGCTCCACTATGTGATAATTCCAAACGCTGCGGCCGCGCCACCTGGGATCTGCCAGAGACGAATTTTACGTTCGATTTTAATGTTTTTTACGCGTTGCTGTTAACATGTTTTTTAATAATAATAGGTACCTCCTATAATGTTTTCGAGTTATGTTTAATTAGAGACAATAGGAAATAACAGTTTAGACGTTTTTATTTTCGCTTAACGTCAGATTTATTATAGCTACTTAGCTAGTACTTATAAAAGAAACTTGTTTGTCTACAGCGTGGGAAGCACATCTCCACATTGTGGATTAATGAAACGGTTTGTAGTCTACCAACTAATCAGTTTTAAATTAAAAATAATCTCAATTCCAAGTTTGAGTTACAACAATAAGCCTACATCTGTATTCGATACCGAGCAAAATCCACTGAACCTTTCTGTTAAATTAATACTAGGTAAACCATAGATCTAAATTAATTCATCTGCTAAACATAGGCATGCAACATACATAAGCACCCTGACTTATGAGGTTAGTTTATGAGTTATCGTCGGCGCCACAAGGGAAGTTCGGGAATAATTCAGGAACGTCGACTTGGCACTACGAGGCATGCAGTGCGGAGTGGAGGCTTCGTCGTCGCCGCACCGCCATCGCCACCGCGCGGTACACGGCGCCGTACGGAATTCCAAATGCACCCCCGCCCGATCGAACATTCGAACATCGGCATTTAATTAGCCACGTGCCAACACCGAGGCGATCCTTCGGCCGACCAACATTGCTCGCATTGCTTACCCAACTAAGTTAACAGAATTGCTTACGAATACCTCGCATTATAAAATGATAAACATTTTTCATAATTATCCCAAAATGAGTGAAGCCCCGTATTGATTACTGAGATTAATTTGAGAAAGTTTTAAGTTGTAAAATCAAATTATTCATTCATTAAAATAAATTACGAGATGTATCCGCTTACATAGACATTTCCATTATTTTTAACATATTAATGTTACATCATGTAATATGTATTTAGGTAATTGTTTATCTGCGGGTGCAGGTATGTAGGTCATGGCATCTGAATATGCTTGATATTTAGTGAAATCGATGCTTTAATTTAATAGAATGTAGTATATATAAAAAATAAAAATGGAGCGATGAGTACGGTCCCTGCGCTGAGGTCCCACGGGAGCGAGCCCACGCGCCCAACTTCGGGCTCAGCGGCGCCGACCCACCCTCTCCGCGCTCTTTCCGCCCCCCTTCCCCCCGTAGAGAATACATTTGCGCAACACTCGTGTTGGCCTAACAACGAGACTGCGACAACGGGAACAGTCATTGGGAAAAATTACTCATTTTCCGATCGGTACCGCAGTAATAACGCGAGTGCATTGTTGCCGAACAAAATGTCCATCTTACCTCTCCAGGTACTTATTCGTTCTTTAACCGCTCGTCAAACGTAAAGTACTTCACAGAGGACAAACAATACGTAATCCACGGACACGTCTAAGGGTGCCGAAATAGAGAGTTGACTCTGTCAAGATATTGTTATTGTAATAAGCGATTGTTTTCTCGCCGTAAAATATAAACAAAAATGTAATATTTCCGCGTTTCAACTACTTATTGTCTTTTTACTTACAAAAATTACTCCTGTCCGTCCATCTGCATTTCAATTCTTACGTACCTACTTAAGTAAAATTTTTCACAGTAGGTAGGTACCTACTAGCTCTACTACAAAATAGTAGATTTGTTTGTTTTTAATCCGAAATCTTATTTCACCTATTTCAACCCTATTGAACACAATCAAATATAGTATCAACGCTGGAAAAGTAAATTGCGAGCCTAATGGTCAAACCTACTCTCTACCGTTTAGCCACGTATGATAATAGTACCTAACATATTTTTCAAACTACATTTTTGTACAGACCGCCAAAATTTTATAAAAGTAATCGTCCATTTAGTTAACATGACCGTAAATTTATAAAAGCAATCTAGTACGAAAGATCCTTAAATTATAACATTATTCGTAAGCGAAAGGACAGCTTTAAAAACTTGAAGAGTCGTGAAAGATAAAGTGGAGGTACCCGAGCTATCGTCGATGATGGGCCTCGGCGGCCAATTTATTTATAATCTCGGGTTCAGAATTGGCTACGAATTAACATGTAAATATTTGAAGTCCAAGGAGTCTGGTGGAGATTTATCGCTAATGGTGGCAGATAAGCGAGGAAGCCTCGTAAAGCACCGGGGGGCGACGCGCTCGAGGCAGCCATCGGAGCACCACACCCTTTGACAAAGTTGTAAAAAGAGCATTAAAGCGTAGTAAAAACGCATCGCGAGTGTCATACCGCAAGAACATTGCGCGGGAAAAATTACTCCTTATTTTAGTAGCGTTATGAATTTCAACGAAGTTACTGATGTAAAGGAGCACTCTCGGGCCCTTACGGTCACATTAATCGCGGCTTTGTAATCACTTCAGGCTATGAGATTAGGTCTCTCCCATCGAAAAGCCTAATTAATATGCAGACTGTACAACTTTGGCGCTTATATCTTTATTTGTAGAGGATTTTTTATCATTTCAAAGCATCATTGTATTCTTTATCATGTTTCAATCTGTTTTAAAGTGTAATCTAAAAAAAGTGTAGTAATAAAAGATACGCATGCGATGATGCGTATCTAGTGAATATTTTTTACTTTCCAAACTCTCAACTACCAAGTTCTCTTTAATATTAAAATTTGAAAGTGTCATCCGCGGTTCGCTCTCGCTGACACTTTTAGTTTTCTCTTGGGAACTTTTCCACTTACTAATGTAAGAAGCAAACTACCTTCTCGATCCTGGTGGACAACATGCGGTAGATTTAACATCATATTTTTCGAGAATAATATGAACATTGGGACAAAGGATTAATTTTATATTGTGTATTGTATTATATTGTAGTACTCAAATTAGTTTTTAACATTGTCACGAGAATTTTAATTCGTATAAATATAATTATATTTAATAGAATATGGCAAAATAAACTTCACCAAACTCGTAATATAGCTTCGTTAGAACAAAAAGCTATGTATACTAACTAGTACTTACAATAAAATATTAGTTAATAGGGTTCAAAATTCAAACCCAAACATATCGGAAGTTTAAAGTCCCTGGAGATTATTCGTTGAAGCTTTAACGGCTGCTATTAAGTCATCCAAGTATAGAATCCGCATCATCGCTTACGATTCACACTTCAGTACGCGCTTCAGTAGATAGTGGTGCCTAATCCTGCGATAAATGAGGGAGGGCAACGAGGCCAGTGAATTGTGTGCAGCCGCGAATGCGCTTGACGGGTGACAAAGTGCTGGGTGCACGCGCCGCTGCAGTGACTCGATCAATCTCTGTTGAATTACTACTATCAACTAGATACTCGTCCTGCAATCATGTGTTAACATAACGTTTAAGTTCTAAACAAGATTCTTTATGAATAACATTTGAAAGATTTAAAGCATTGTGGACACTAGTTTCTTTAGTAAAGTAACTGCAAGGATATTTATTAAATTTGTGATAACCGCTACAATCGTTAATATATTCATGATTATTGTAGTAAATATAGGAACTTAACTTATTGTTGGAAAATAAATTTTCTTAATGGTGTATCACCATACCTCATTAGTTCACCATCAAATATCATCATCATCATACTTAATAAAAATGTTAATTGACTGACAGACACGCTACAGCCTAAACGGCTAGACCTGAAAGCATGAAACTTGGCACAGAGATTCCTTTTAGAGTGTAGGGAAGCACTAAGAACGGATTTTTGGAAATTCACACATTTAAGGGGGGAAATAGGGGATGAAAGTTTGTATGGAAATGAACCAAATTTTAAAGCAAACAGTTTGCAAATTCGTATTTGGGTTTATGGTTGAAAGAGATGAAAAACCTAATTCAACTATTTTTAAAATTCAACCCTAAGGGGGTAAATATCACCGCAAAACCATAATTTCCGCAAGCAAAGCTGCGGGCAACAGCTCGTAATTTAATAATTGTATTATTTCGTGAACACTGAAACAAATATTCTATTCATTTCAAGCCATTAAAAGTGATGGTCTATGCGACATGTGCAGCTATAGCGTCACAATCGCACAAAGATGTGACGCCATGTTTGAGCGCACCCACTGAGGCCGGCCGTACGTCATCGCTTATCCGAACTCATGTGTCAGTGTCATCTCTCTGCCATGCGTTACGAGCAGCCTCGGTCACTAAATATGCAAATTTCTCGACTCTTCATTTATAGGCTATGACTTGGTTGGCATATTATTTTACTCTAGCTCAACGTGGAGTTTGTTTACCTAAAATCAACCTTGTGGCTTAGCATTTTGAATACATATTAAAGGTTTGAGGTGTAATTTTTGAAATTGTAACTAATAATAAATGCTGTTAAAATGGATACTTACGACCACAGAGCAAGGAATGTATCTGTTTTTCTTCCGTGAATACGACAAACTCAAAAGGCTATCTTTATCTACTACGTTATTCAATTCTCTACTTATTTAACTCGTTTTGTTTTCTACATCTAATTAGATTAAATCGCCACATTGACTTACACAAGGACACCAATCGCAGCACCTATATCATTCGTCAACTATGGTGGTTCATGTTTCAGTGTCATTCTCCTGCGACCAAGCGCTACCTCGACACATACACACTATCCATACTCTACATCTAAACACTACTGACTTGAGCATGATTCAGAAAATGTTTGAACTCTACAACTCTACCTTCACTCTATATTTTGGCACAATGGTGTGAGATTTCAAAAAATAAATGAAAGTTGTTTAATTTGTTAGGAATATTTAATTGTTTACCACGGTGTTTAATATTTTCAATTGGCTGTTATGTTTTCGCTTTTCGGACTGGGAGAGAATACTACTTAGTAGAGTATACAAAATTTTGAATTAAATAAAATCCTTCGCAAAGTTAATTAAAGTAACAATAGTTAAATTAATACCATTTTAGGATCATAAAAGTTTTATTTACAACTGATAGAGAGTCTTTAGGAGACTTTTTAATAGTATTGCCTACTCAGATACATGGACAAAAACAGTCAAAATAAATACTTACTCGTAATGCGCAATAGTTTAAGCTAAGTCATATATCACCGAGAACTTTCTGGTATGCAAGGTTCCCACGGCGACTCCCTTCACCTTAACGGTGAGCAATTGATAATTCATTTCTAATGTGCTTCAAATGAGAGATGCGTGCCCCAGATAATACGCTTGGTCAGCGGTTTTAGAGGTAAAATATGAAATCTCAGTTCCATTCCGAAAAGCGATTCCTCTTACACTTACATTGGATACAGATACTTTCATTTGTCAATTCTTTATGTGAAATAAGACGAAACAACTCTTGACAGAATTCATTTACTTTACTTTAATATGTCTTATCTAGATAATGTATGAACTAACCTCCAAATGCCTCTTTTGGTTGTTGATCTTCTACTTCTTCCATGTTATCCGCATCATCTTCCGCTGCCTGATCATGAGCACCGTCGTCTACGAGCTCTTCTTCTCCAATCTCGTCGTCGGTACCCTCTCCCTCGCGACCTTCTTCTGTCCATTCTTCTTCATCAGCTGTAAATATACGTTCCCATTTACTTTCTATCTCAATTTTTTAGTCCAATTTATGTTCTGTATCAGGTTTTGTCAGTAATACTAAAATCTTCTATCTGATTCCTAATAAAATAAGCTGACTTTTATTCCAATGAATATTATTATTTTTCTACATAACCCCTATAGTTTATTGAAACATAATTTTCTTAATATAAGTAGGAGGTACCTGTACAGAGATATTTCATAGAAAATACAATAGCATGAAATGGTCACAACACGAATCCAAATCCCTTTTATGTTTGCCTTGACTATTATGATAATATTATTGTAGATGAACCTTCAATTTCTGTTAACATTATACGCAGGTACTACAATAACCGTAACGAACAATTTATTTTAAGCTAACACTTCTGGTCAACGCACGAAGCAATTGTGTCCCCTCCGTTCATTGAAGGTCACTAGAATAAGCTTTGTATCATTCATTCTAATCCCAAGTAAACTCTTTATAGCTTTTACCTTTTTTCCTGCCCATGGTTATCAAACCACCACGTGAAATGCTATTATGTTCTACGAGGAGTACTATGATTGTTGTAGTTACGTATGTAAAAGATACAGTTAAAGAAATTCAGAGTGAGAGTTTAAGACTAACGGGAACATATTATTCATTTTTTGTCTATGGACCAAAATGTCCCGAAATGAAATAGATAAAAAGAAATAGTAGAAAAAATACCTAGTTCAACTTTTTTTTTTGATGTTTTGAACTTTTCAGTTTTCTACAACAAAATGTTACCGAAGCCCAGGTTTTCTAGTAGAGATTTTAGCTGTTATTAAAACAGGTACTAAAACCCACTCGAGAGAGAAACCACAAACTATAAACTTCAAACCGTGAAAAGGTAAAAGTGGTAGTAGTTTTTGTTATTACCCAACCACGGCGGGTTTGAGTTCGATTAGTACCTATGTATGTATTAAAGAAATAATAATAAGAATGCCATATGGGCTTCAAATATCAGGGATTATGTAATTACGACGTTACAAAATACATAATTTCCTGTTACTTGTTGCTAGTAAGTTTGCATTGTATTTTTTTTTAACCGACTACAAAGAAAAAGAAGAGGTTCTTAATTCGACTGTATTTTTTATGTATACCTACCTATCGAAATTATAACACCTATTTAATAATTTGGGTTTAAGTAAAACATAAACAATTTGTTTTTCTTTTTAGTCTTCTTTTGAAGTCGGTTTTTATTGGTTAAAATATTTTTTGAATATAAATTTTAATAGTCGAAATTTAGATTCTGAACTTAAATTACTTGTTCGTTATCTTAAAATATAAGAGGAGCCGACAAATTGAACGTTATACTACATAATACACGTGTCTACAAACATAGAGTGGAGTTGAACTGAAAGCTAATTAGGATAATGCGCCACGCGGCAGCGCGAGCTAGGTGCTCGCCCTGGGGGACTTGAAATCACTATTTTGCAGGAAAATGCGACACTATCGTCAGCTAACATAATGTTTTAAAGTATTTCTAATTGCATTAAAGCTCACGAAATTATTACTTCATTTGATGCTCACAACATAAAATGTGTTATAGAATAGCTGAATGTAAACCCTATATTTTAAACTCGAATCAAGGTTTTTCTTATTTTTTAAATTATTAGGTGTGTTATGTGTAAATTCAATGACAATGACATGTACCCAATTTTTATTTTTACGTAACATTTCACTAACACCAACAGGTAGAAGACACACATACACCCAGATCGAGAACAGAAATTTAAGAAATCTAAATACAAATCTATTTGCCTCGCTGGGAATCGAACCCAAAACCATTTGGACGGCGCCGTTGCAACATATTACGTAACCATTACGCCATACATGCCGCCAAAATTCTAAATACGTTATTTTGAATTTAATACACAATATTATAATTCGATATTTAACAAATACAGCTAGTACGGAAAGAACATTAAAACTAAATAATTATGCTCATTAAACTTCTGTGACATAATTAGTAAGAGTCGCGTCGCGAGGGTGCGGATGGCGTGATTGCCTGATTGCGCCCCGACGGCCGCCGCGGCGCACCCTATTGTTTCAACAAAAATAAAGCGACTCAAAACCACATCCACCAACACTCGACGAATAGAAGAATCACTTCAAAACACGCATTGAAACTAACTGTTCCATAAACAATCTTACTAATTAGTAAGTACTTACAAATAGAGTCACTTGGAAAGGTTCTTTGTTTTGTTTGTATTTAGAGGACAATGACATGCTTTAGTATTACGTAAATTGGTTGTATTGATCACTAACAATGAGTGTAGCTAATAGAATTTATTTAGTGTTCCTAATTTAACAGTATACGTAGATATATCTATAAGCAGACTAACATCCCCTACACAAATATTTCCCTACTTAGTATCAAAATGTTCTCTCATTATAACTGTAAGTAATATTTGAGTATTAAACAATCGAGCGAGTATAAGCAGTAGAGTTAAACGAGCAGTTTGAGGAAACCGTGTGGCAACACTCGGGCGTTGCGCGGCGATAGCCCATCATAACTCTCTAACAATGAGTCGCCCGGGAGGCATTGAGCACCAAAGCACCAACACTATAACATTGTTGCCAATTCAATTTTCTTGCTGACCATATTGGTGTGTATTGCTTATTACTACAAGCCAGCAAAACTCCCAGTAGTTACGTTACTGGTCGGCTTCAGGAATATTCAACTGACAGCAGTAAATAGAAGTGCTCTTCGTAATGTGAACATGAATAAATTTTAGCTGGAGTTACAAAATGCTTACGTCATTGTTTCTTGAACTTGATGCTTTTTATCCTACTTCCTAATCCTACTAATATTGTAGGTACCTATGTGTGAAAGTTTGTAAAGATGTTTCGATGTTTGGATGTTTGTCCCTCCTTCACGCTTCAACCGTTATACGGATTAAGCTGAAACTTGGCACACAGATAGTTTTCATTCAGGAATAGGACATAGGATTGTGTCCCGATGATAGGTTCCCTTGGGATAAAATCAATATTTTGTTTATCGACTTCATATCGCAATAAAAAATTTAAAAAGAAACAATGCATTTTAAATTGATATTATATTTTCACCGTTCACAGAAATATTCGTAATTATTTCGTAGTTATTTAAAGTAACCAAGAAGTTAGTTCTCCCTCAAACAGTGTTGTATTTGCCAATGTTCAAGTTACACCTACACGTCGTTACCACGATAATAGGTTAGAAACGACCAATTCCACTGACAGTAGTTTAGATGTAGGTAATAACTATGATTAAAGATCCGGTGAAGAGGAGCACAAAGGAATTATAGTTTCGCTTAGTTGTATATCTTTGGGAATTGTATTAATGTATTCGTAAGCATTGTCGCAAAGCACCGGTGGTCCTACTTGAGCTGATACTTTGAGATGAGTAGATCAACCATACAACGCCAACCCATATTCGGCCTCTAAATGTCAAGTTTCTTAATTATAAGAAAAAAAATAATGCATGTTAACTTTAAATGATATATTTAGGTTTTAATTCATGAACTAAATTATATTCTTCTTTACGTAGATCTCAGTATGAATCTTCCACATTAGGTACTCAAGTCTGTTAACAAATGACTGACACTCTACATTTATTATCTTTGAAATTATTAAACCTTTATTGACGTTTTCGTTTTCATCTTTAGATATCAAAGCATGATAGGTATTTGAAATATTATCGCAATATTTAACTAGAAAGTTAAATCCGTCGAAGAGATTAGGCCCGAACTAATTATATTTACTTATAACTTAGGTTTATTATATAGCTAGTAATTGTATCCCGGGAAATAGGGCTCTTCCTGTGGAAAAGGGATAAAAGTTAAGTTAAGTTCTGTTGAGAGATTAGTAAAATCATTTTTAGTTATAGTTAGGTACCTACCTTTAGATCTACGTACGATATTTTTAATATATAACACAAATAAAAGAGATTAAACATGATAATAATGGGGAATTTGCTGATTCGATTTTTTAATGGAAGACCGGAAGGTCAACATTGGAACAATAGTTGAACAGACATCTGATTTATCAAACTGTGTTCCAAAGGGCACGTAAGCCTTCGATTATAGTTGTTTTAGTAAATAGAGGTCGTTAAGTTAAACTAAAAACTTTCGATCCGACATATGAGTTAGACACTAACCCCTCCACTGATGCTCTTTAGAGTGGCGTAACGGAGTATGCTCTAGGCCACCTAAGTTGTGAGGAAAGATCCATCACCTATCATTAGCAAAAACAGATGTCTATAAATAAATAAGTAAATAATGCTATACATTTAATGCTCCCTTTTAGGATTCAGTGGACAGCACAGACACAAAGAGACAAAGAGACTTAGTTGGGAATCGAATCCAGGAACCCTTAGACGGCGGCATGCTAACCATTGCGACATACTCATCGCCATACAACATAAAATATCCAAATAGAATATCAATTAAGTGTCGTACATCTATGTTATTTTCCTGAGAGACAGTGGCGGGG
>LGAG01000291.1:609810-637221 GCA_001278395.1 Lerema accius | reverse complement strand
GTGGGAGCAGGCGGCGCGCGGCTGCCGGGCCAGCTCCCACGGGACGCGGCGTGGGCGGCGGGCGAGAACTTCGCTTCCACCGGGACCTCTCTCCCTACCCACCACCTGTTCCATACCATCACCGCCCGGAGACTGGGAATACTGGGATATTTCGAACAATATCCTCCAAAAGCCTTGTTTTAAAACATGCTGTCTTTCTCTTTCAACAATATACTCGAAGTTGCGGTAGTCTTCAATTGTCAACATTTAACAATTGCAAACAAACTAATGATTGAAGTAATGTTTCCAAGCTACATTGAGCCTATTACCGTTTACAGTTACCTACTTTCTTTTAGGAGTTTCATTGAGCAATTTTCTTTAAAGTGAACGAACCGAAATCATAATAAAATCGATCCGAAAAAACAAAACAGAACGAATTTAGACATGTATGTATTACTTTATATGGCTCTCAAAATCCCGTGAGTGATTTATGGCTGTCAAGAGGGAGCAAAAGGAAAAATATTTCATTGTGTTAACAGCTTCCTATAATCCTTTCCCCTTATGGTTTTCATTTGAAGAAGAAACTTGTTTTTTTTTTAAATACATACATAACAAACGCTATTACGGCTCTAACGTTTATAAATTAGCAGAATAAAGACCTCGCAAAAATGCAAGATTTACAAGTATGGAAGTTATCAAAACCACCCATATTTTAAGGTAGGTACAATTATTGTTTAAAATGACCACGGACAGTTTACTCAATAGGTATAGCAAAATTAAATGAAATGTAAAATGTTTCATAAAGCATTTCTTAGGAAACATAAATTTTAATTTGTACCATTAATATGTATAGAGTACTATCATTGGACCAGAGACAAACGGCAACGTAAAACTGTTATGATATGGCCGCAACGTAGTACCCTGCGGCGCCCACGGTAGCGCGCCACCCGGGGGAAATCTCCAACCAACTCCCGAGGGTATCTGCGAGTTTTATGGACGCGCAACACCCCTCTCCCCCGCACGGTGTACCTATACCTACTATTAACTATGAAAACAGTTCAAAAACCTTACTGCCATCAAGCAGTGCCTTAAAGGTGGTACCTAATGATCATAGCTCCTTTAATTCGACTAGGCTACAACAGCCATAGGATCTTGTTAGGTACACAAGACACCGCTTAATGAACACTGATTGGGTATCAATTCAAAAGAATCAGAAAAAAGGTAAATTAACTTTTCCGTCATGCATGACTTTTATGTAACGACAACAGCCGGGACCAACAACGGCTTATCGTGCCCTTTTAAGTACAGAAGCGTTCTAGAAATGTTTGCTACTAACAGTCACCAATAAGTAGATAATATAGGTACCTACTTATGATGATTTTTGAATTGTTGATTCAATAAAAACAATTCGTAAATTTTTATTAAATTCTTCACCACCTGCTATGTTCACAGCTAGCAACAAAGTAATTCATCATAGTATGGGAGGTCACCAGCAACATAAAAGTGTTATGATATGCCTGACGTTTTCCAGCGAGGTGCAGGGCAGCGCGGCCACCCGACCCGGGGGAAATTTCCCGGCGACTCCCAGAAGACCTCCACGAGTTTTACTATACCCTTCCCGTTATTCTGCACCTCCGCCACTTATCACAGCACATCGCAAGTAGTGACGATAACAAACTTTAGTACTTAATTTGCACGGGTAAAAAGGTAAAGAGTTACCTAAAGAATATCATCAGAAATTGTTATCGTTTAGGTTTATGGATCATATTTCGTATTTTCTATATTTATTGAGTACGTAAGCCTTTTAGAATGAAACTTTATTTACTGTATACAATAATAATAAATGAATGTTGTCACCGTGAAATCAACTCAATTCTTCTTTAGTTAAACAAAATCTAATACGACGACACCTTAAACGAAAGCTTTGTCGTACTGTATATCAAAGGGATGAAAATGAAAAACCTACCGGATGAGCTAAGTCTCGCAATTAAATTTGTAAAACTGCATTATCCTTAAAAGCAGCAGTAGATAGAGCTTTTGATAAAAACGTTGACATAAAGCCTGAACGACTTAACCCTCATCAGAAGGCTTACTAAACAGAAATCCAGGCGCGTTACTGCCGTTTAAATATTAATAAAAAATATGTTGATGCTACCCTTTCTGTCACATATTCTATCTGAACACATGCCTAATTTATAATAGGTAGGTATGTACTTAAATAATATTACTCGCATTCGAAATGCGAGTTTGTTCTAGGTTGACGAGGCACCGAAAAGTCAAGTTGCAATAATGAGCGACGATGTAACGCTAGTTGAAAGAATACAGTATGAAAGATGGTTGTATAGATACGTCAGAACTACACAAAAACTACTAACAGTAGTTAAACTAACACAACAATCTAAATAAACCTTCATACAGACAAGCACTAATTATGACTTTGTTTTAAGAACATCCTTAATTATTGTCGTCGATAAATAGCCTGCCACTATACTCTGTAAAGTTTGACTAAAGGTTTAATGAAAGTTGGATTATCTGGCGTGACGCGGCTATAGGCTAACGGTGAGTGCAGAGACGCATGTGCGGCTAAACAGCAAAGCGCAGTGACCGCGACCGGCCGCTGATAAAACGCTGATATTAGGGCGCCGCGGCTCGTCGCAGCAACTCCATCACGCTGTTGACGGCCCCCCATTAATTATAACCCCGGAACTTCCCAAATCGTCCTATACTAACCCGTAAGCTTCTATCAGACTAACTAAAGGCTCAGTTTAATTTCAGCGCCAAAGTATAGTCCAAAATTTAGTCTAAACTCTTTTGTTTCTCTAATTTAGGTATGTCTACTCATCCCTCACTCTCTTTGCTTAGAGTTTTCAGAATAACACTAATTTTGTAGGGCATATATTAATGTTATGAAATTGGGTAAAAAGTGTTATGGTTACATTATGTTGTGTTATAGCCCACATATTATTAAATTAATAATTTCATGAATTGATCGCAAGGGAAAGTTATGTGGGCAGCGTACGTAGATGGTTATTTGAATACTGCTGATTAATGGCGATATTAGGAAATCTTTCAGATTCCGTAACATAAAGCTTAGGGGCATAAAAACTTAGATCCTTCCATACCGTACTTTTCGTTGAAATATTAACATACGATACCATTTGTCGTATCGTTGATACGTGTCACTTGATCTGGACTATTGTTCGAGATGTTGGAGTTATTACCAGACTGTGCTAGAAGGACAGTAATGTCTTCGAAAACCAATATCATCGGTGGACATAAAATGTTATATTTTACTGGTAGGTAGAAATATCATATTCGTGCATTAAAAAAAAATAGTAAGGAATTTATTTAACCATGAATTTTCCTCCGTGAAAAGATAACAATTGTTAAGAATAGGTATCTAAAGCACATGCAAATAAATTATTTATCCTTTGCAAAGCTTCTTAAACTTAAAAAAGTTTTAGTCTATAAGGTATCGAATCGACAAAATAAAGCAGTTCCCTCAACAGTAAAACAATGTTTGTGGCTGAACAACGATGTAATGTTGTTAACGTAAGGTATCGATCGGTGGAGTCTAGTACTTTCATAATGCGTCCCGTGGGGAGCGCGAGGATGCTGCGACCCAGCCACTCCGGGGATACCTAATGCAATACTACCTCCTGCCCGACATACCTACCCATACGAGTATGTTATAACATTGTAATACCCACCGGTACTTTATGTGCTTCCAAACATTAGTTATAACCCTCATATATTCTGATTACGGAGTTTCCAAATGCAAGAGTTCCTTTAGTGTATTCTCTACTGATGAAAATAAGAACTAGTTATGCAAGGTGTAGTTAGGTTAGGTGTATTATTTTTTATTGCTGATAAAAGTTTTACTCGGTATTTAACTAGTCATGTAAGCTATTCACAAAATATAATTTTGGACACTATCACTAGATATTAAATCTGTATAGTGTCTAAACATTTATGTCTTCTTAGTCACAATATGTATCTCTCGTCACTGTATAAACGCATTGGACATTGTCTGTAATGTTTATATTATATGTAGATAGATAATAAATAAATAAATAAATATTTGACTGTGCAAGAACGGTAATGTTTTTCGAGTGTATGTAGGTATAGTATGTATGTTCATTTTTTGGCACGCTCTAGAGCCTAAACCTTCACAGATTTCTACATATTATGAGGTGTCATTGGATTCGCCTCGATTATGTGAGTGCCGTTATTATACTATATTTATTTTATTACCCCCTCATTTTCAGCACTTTGGTTTTCCTTTCAATGAATAGGTACCTACTAGTAAAGGGAACTTAGTCCTCATGAGTAAAAAGTTTCTACTTCATAAGTCGCTAGCATTGAATAGTCTTATATCTACAAGTACTCAATAATAAGAAATGAAGACTAATTGTTGTCACGGTTATTAATATCATGAAAGTACACGTAGCTTTTTCTATAGGTGTAGTAACTGTGAAAACCAGTGAAAATTGGAATTTCCCTTTTGTAGTTCCAACTAAAAATATCATGTAAGTCTAAAAAAAATAATATTGAAAAACCTACATACCTAATTCAATATTTTTGTAACATGATTGTAAGCTATGTATAGCTTCCTGAATATAATTAATAAACATTTTATATTATTATAATGCCTAAGTAGATATTTACATCTATATCAAAGCTCAAATAAAAGCTAGTTATCTAATGTTTATTGATATAACAACTTACGTTTAAGAGACCTCGGTTTCGCCTGTTTTCTTCTAGACATAATTTGTTTCCAAAATACAACTTGTAAACAAGTACACAGTCCAGATCAATCCATGTCTAGGAACAATGCCCAGAACTACGTTGTGACGTAAATTTGAAAACTAATCGTACGTCACCCGCGGTAAAGTTTATCGGAAGTTACGTATGATAGTGTGCGTAACAGGATGTGACGGGACGAGGCGGCGCACGGATCACCCCGCGCTTACTGAGCTTCGTGGCGCCCAACAAGTGGCAATAACAATTTAACCTGCCGCGCAAACTCATACGAGACGGCTGCCTACTTATTCCTGACACCCAATGATTGTCTTAATGTCGTTAGAGTTGCGCTTTGTATCCTTGTAGCGGCAACTGATACACGTACGAGTACGATTCGTACGACTTTATACATTTTAACCCTACCTGAAATGAAATACTTATAGCCGTCACAAGTTTTTTCATAATATTGATAGGTACCTACTTCTTACTTTAGATTGTAGGTTTAATTTTATACTGCAGGTGAAGTAAAGGTTTTCAACTTTTCAGAAGCTTTAAAAAAAAAATTACAGATTATCTATACCAAATTAGGTAACCGCTGTTACAATAAGGCGTAATTTACGATTTGAAAGGAATCATCAGAAATTCAATTTGAAGGATTTAATGCAACCTTTAATTCGTTGTAGATTTCATCGTACAAATTAAATACCGACTTCAGGGTCTTTGATTATTTATTAAAAAAAGTTAACTTAAAATTACAAGTACTTCTTCAAAAAGTACGCCATCTGCGCCTTGGGAGTAAGAAATGTAGCAGCGTGTAGTCAACCTTAGAGTAGAATCGACTTAAATTGAACCATAAGATTGTGCATAGAAGGACTTGTTCCCGCAGTCGCGGCTAGTAGCTCCAAGCAGTCCACGTGCGTCTTTGTATGAACCGACTGCTGGAGATAGGACCGATCGCAATTACTAAAAGCTGCCGGCGTTTAACGCATTTTACAGTCTGTCTATGGCCGGGAAATTGGGTATTGCCCTTCGATCATCTATTCGGAACCGCTGGCAACATTTTGAAGACAAGAGTTAAGTTGATAAACTCACCAATTTTAACTGTGCGTAGTACCTACCTACCTATATCAAATAAAATAACTAACATATCAAAATCAATTAACATAACTAAATCTCTTGAATGTTTTCACAGGTCTATACCTACCCAAAACCAACCATATTTACCTACATAACTAGCTACCACGCTTTAGTTAAAATTAACGCTAAAGCATAACTGAATGATCTATCCAATGATTATGAGGTTAAGAGTCAAAAAGATCTTTATTATGGAACACAGCATAGTGGCATCTATATTAGGAATTGTACTTATTCCTAGCGCCATCTAGGGAACGCGTAAGACAACATTACTACGAGAAAAACTGAGACTTTCCCTATATATTACTCTGATCTATGACTGAGACTATCAAGTGTCGATTTATTTTCCAAAAACGAACACCATTTTACACATAAAATTTAGCTTAGTAAGATACAAACTTTAAATATGCGAAATCTTCATCTAGTATGGTCCTACATTGTTCTGAAAATGCTACCGAAAAATGAATCCTCTCGTCTCAACAAGGAATTAATTTAGTATCTTATGTAGTATTTTAATCTATTTGGTTTAGCTACAAGAAATTGTAGTAAGCAGTCTTTATTTTGTGGTTTCCGCACTATGCGCACATCAGCATCGACCGTGATTGTCTACGCCGATATAAAATCTCTATGAACATATTTCAAAATCAGCTGTTTGACTTCTTTTGTCAAGTAGTCAATGTCAAATATTAACGTCAATATGTCATGTCAATTCAATACATTTGCTCTTGATGTAGTTGAGAGAAAGATTTAAAGATGTTGGTTTGGTAGTAAATCAAAAATAATTCGCAGTTTAAATAAGCGTACAATGTGGTTCTAGTTATTTGTACAGGAAATAAGTATAAAAAATACAATAATGGAGCTGCCATATGAGGTATGTTTTGGTTTATTTTTCTTTACAAAATTTGTTTTGATCAATTTTTCTTTGTTTGCCTTTCGAGTTAGTTATCAATTTTCACGTGATCTTGAAATTCTCTGATAGTGAACCCTTGCTACCTTTTCCTATTACTTCCTGAATAATTGTCAGCTTAAAAAACTATAACACTTTTTTACACATTAAGTAGATCATCAATGCAAATCCTATATTTTTTATATAAGCAAGATTCTAGTTAAAAAAAATCTCTAAAAATAAACTATGAAATATTATTTGTTATTTGACTCTGGGTTGATATTATTATTGGTTTTGTCTAATTTCTAAAATATTTAATTGTAGTATAAATATACCTAATATTCTATAAGCAAGAATATTATTGTCTCATATAAACCTACTTAACTATACTATTCAAGAAATTTCCCACTGTATCTTTAAACAATAGGTAGATACTGTAAAGATTTTGTATTATAAATTATTGGATTGGATGTACTTGATTGTACTACTTATAATAATATAGGAAGTGTTCAATAACTAAAACTGTCTATTATAAAGAGTTGGTTATATTTAATTGTTCTTTGGCCTTCAATTATCATTACAAAATAGAATTGTTCTATATGACAACTGTCTAATAGGTCTGGTATTGGTACTATGATTATATATTTCTAAGAATTCTCATTGTTACTTGTTTGTTATAATGATACTCTGACATATTATTTCCCTATACTAAATACGAAGAACAGATGATATTACAGATGATTTGTCACTAGATTATCTTGTGAAATATGAGTAGGTAGATACAATGATATCTACCAATTATGTAATCAATTTGTAAACACTTTGTTTACAAAATATCTATGTCTGCCAATCAGCAAATGGAACAGTGAAATGGAGTATGCCCTAAGATTGTAAATAAGAGTGAGACAATTAAACACTACTACATAATTATAAATATAAATAAATACACAATACACTCATAGCTTACACTATAATTCCATGTGTTGTGGATGCCATGGACAACAAAAATAAATTAAGGTCACATGCCAAGACTGATAACAAATATTTAAATTTTTCTCTCACTAGGAATCAAACCCAAGACCCCTGTCAGCTGCTACACAGTACAAATTCATTAAATTGTGTCAATTTACCTTACTTGTTGCTATTCAAATGCTTGAATTACTATTTGAAAAATAAAAGTGAATAATTTAAATTCACTGTCTGTAACAATAAATTACGCTATGGAATTCCAGTGTAATTTTCCTTGATAAACATTTTTGTACAAATAATACTAATGGTTTTCATTAGTTCATTAGTTGATTGACTCATTTCATTAATCTTCGTTATTTAATATTATTAGAACAGTCATTATGTATATATCTGTATTGATTCTCAATTTAATTCTTACAATGTTTCCTATAATTGAAATGCAAATCAATGCAGATAATTTTCCTTGTCATGTACCCTATAACCTGCTGTTTTATTAGCACAACATTTATTTAGATTTTGAATGTTTCCTCAATTTGTTTAGATATTTTTGTATTAACAAAAAAATAAGTTACATTCAATTGAATAAAAAGGGAAAGTTCCTACATTACAAGACTGGAAAACACCTTTTTGTTAGTTACCTTTTTTGCATAACCTTTGTTATAACTTTTTGTACATTCTCTTCCTATAAGTATTTTTTCACAAGTATTAAAGATTTCAATTACTATAAGGATGCTTTAATTTGTTTTATATATTTTTTTTATGTGACCAGTTGCAAACAAATAAATAAACCACATAATTTGTCTTCAATATGACATCAGTAATACCTAAAGTCACACCAGTATGGGTTGAAGTAGGAAATTAAAGCGGAATCTACATTATTTTTGGCTTAATTAGACACTGCTACTGCTGTTGTTTAAAGTCGGTTTTTTAATGAAAAACCAGACCTGTTTAATATTATTCAACTTTAACTGGCGACGCTTTGATGTCACCCCTGGTCTAGTTAATTTCCATGGGTGGCTGTGATTCCTTACCTTCAGATTACCCCTCTCCTTGAATTTTATGTATCGTAAGTTAGTATTTGTTTACCTGCTTGAGGCTGTAAAAAACATAATCCATTTTTAACCATCGTAAAAAGTATAAAGTGTTGATGACTAATACCCTACAATGTCATGTTTTATGATTTTTTTAATAATACATTTACAGCTCTACTGAAATGAGACTGAAAATGCATGTCTATTGTGTTTCAGATTCTTGTGCACCTGTTCAAGTTTTTGCCGAAATCGGACAGAAAAGCAGCTAGTGAAACTTGTAGATCCTGGTATATTGCATCAAACGACCAATGCTTTTTAAAAAAGAAAGTAGTCATATTTTTTAAATCAATCCTAAATGATGAGGAGTCGTCACCACAGTACATTTTTGAAAACTCTTCAACACCATATTATAACTTCTTCTTCAGTGAAGTAGAAATTACGAATAAGATTAATAGTTTTTGGGATAATGTAGGTGATAATATGAAAAGTTTGACTTTCAGAAACTGTGATATTTGTGAAAAAATATTTGTTTATGCTTTAGAAAAATGTCCAAATTTAGAGACATTAAATATTCAAACATGTAAAGAACTATTTATGTCTGGTAGGTTGTTAGAAGGAGAAACCGATGGACTTGTAGCAAATAGTCTCGTAAAATTAAAAAGCATAAGTTTGGCGGGAAATCAATATCTTACTGATGCATTATTCAGTCGTTTTGTAAAAGCAGCTCCTGAACTGGAAGAACTGAACCTATCTGCATGTTCATTACAATTTCATTTTGGTCTAGTCAAAAGGTTTTATCCACCAGATTCAGATGTATTTCAAAATCCTTCAGAAAGCGTTTTAACTTTCTACTTCGTTTTGCAATTTATTGTATCAAGGGCGAAAAGTATTAAGAGATTAGTATTTTCAAAAACTCTGATCGACGGAGGAGCATTGAAATGCTTATCTGAAACAGAAAACCTACAACTAGATTCTCTGAGAGTGCATTCCTGTGACCAACTTACAAATACCGGCTTCTTGGCTCTCACTACACATCAGGCTTCCTTACGAGAACTAGACATTGGTTTATGCACAAGAGTAACAGACCTGACTTTAGTACATATTTGCAAAAATTTAGTAAATTTGGAATACCTGAACATTCAGCGGTGTAGAGCGGTAACAGACTTAGGCATTGCAGAACTAAAGAAGTTGAAAAAACTGAAAAATTTAAACATTTCACAATGTGAGTTGATCACCAAAGCTGGTTTAGAACAAGGAATTTGTCCCGAAGAAAATTACACTCTAGAGGAGTTAGATGTACATTCGTTAAATTTAGATCAGAGTGGTCTTATTATGATGTCAGAAAAGTTACCGAACTTAAGATCACTCGATTTGAGTTACTGCTTTAATGCTGTGACAGATGCATCAATCCAAGTAATATTTAAAAACCAATTGTTGCTGCATACTTTAAAAATAAGTCATTGCGATAAAGTATCTGATGCAGGACTAACTGGAATGGGAAAACTGGAATCGGAAGGCGATGAAGACGTCCCGATAATGTCCAATTTTGATACTGTTAATAGCTTTAAAATTCATCTGGGATCTAGAGCTGAAGAGGAAATTGTACGCGATGCGAGAAGGAAACGAGATGTAATGCTAATGTGCGAAAAATTATCGTTAGATTCATACAGTGGATATTCTCTGGCTAGATTAAAAAGTCTTAAAGACCTAGACATTAGTGGATGTAATAAAATCACAGACGTGAGCCTGACTTATGCATTTGCATTTAAAGAGCTTAAATATTTGAACTTAAGCAGATGCCAACAGATCACTCATGTTGGAATCGAGCATCTGGTCAAAAATTGTCCTAGTATTGAATATTTAAATCTAATGGACTGTTTTAATTTGAAAGACGATGCTGTGGAAGTAATTGTTAAATATTTAAGACGTTTGCAATATTTAGAATTGAGGGTAAGTAGTTACTAGTTATATACCATTTATATAGTCCTAGTATTATGTTACTTTATTTTCATCTATCAGTCCAATTGAATTTCCTTACATAAACACTCTTACTGGTTTTCAAGCAAAATTTGATTTTGTACAAAATTACTGATCGAATGTTCGCTATAATTTTGAAGACCAAAACACCTTGCATAATGTAGCATAACAAAAAAAACTTTTTTTCAGGGCTGTAATCCACTTACGGATACCACCTTACATGCCATACGTACCCATTGCGAAAAACTAAAGTTCTTAGACATACAGGGATGTCGTAACATGTCTGCTGATTTGGCATGCGCTATAGGAGCCTTGCCTACATTACACACAGTTTTAGTAACAAAACCAGGACCATACATGAACGAAGGGATTAAGAACAGAACACCAGCGACAAAACTCTTACCGACACTACTTCGGAAGCTTCGTTTACATTAATAATAACATGTCAGAACGTTTGTTAAAACAATTTTAAACTCTATAGGCGCTTGTGATTGTGTGTGATTTCTAATGTGATAGTTGGCTTATATTGTTGCAAAATGTAATATTTATCAGCTTCCATAAAATGGTTATACTTTACACCAATATTTGCTCCAAATTTAAGAAATTATGAATATATTTAAACTATAATTATTATTTAAATATTCTCAGATCTATTAATATAAAGAAAAACATTTTACCTAATATACTTTACAACATTGACCTGTTTGACTAATTTTGGAGCAAATTTATGCTTTCTCAATTCGCACTATGATGTAATAATAATAATGTGTTTTGCGTTTTATGATAATTGCCAAAGTGATAAAAATGGAAAAACAGTATTTTTTTTTATAATATTATATTCAGTTTTTTACACTTATTTTTTTGTTGTCAATGTATATCCATTGTAAATGAGCAAACGCAGTTTTGCAAAGCAAACCTAAGGTACCAGTATTGATACTCGTAGTTCTTTTAAATTTTCAATACACCAAGATACAACGATAAAATTATCGAACGAAAGATTAATAAAAATAGTACTTATTGTAAAATGTAAATGTGTAATGAGACAAAAAGAATAAATTTATATATTGAATAAAATCATAAAATGTATTCAAGAGATTTTAAAGTGATATAGTACTCCTAATGAGCTGTTGTAAACCCTAAATGTACAAAAAATTGTAAAACATGCATGTATCATCAAATTATTGGATTTATATTATATCTATTTTATAATTAATAATGTACAATTATATAATTATCTTTAACGACTTCATTTTTAAATGCACTTAATTTTATTTTATTTATTAAAAAAAAAAAACTATGTAAGCACTTATTAAATAATCTAAATTAATATAATATAAAAAATATATTTGTATATAACAAGGCTCCTACCTAACAGCCACGGTACTGGCAGCTTTTTCTCTTCGTACATTTAACACTAGTCTTCATTTAATTTAAGTAGATATCTTTGTTTCATACTTTTTTACTAATTTGTTGCTGTAATGCTTTATGATAAAAAATGTGCAATTATGATTTCCACTAGTCTTCATTTACTCTCATGAACCATGTCTACTGTTACTTATTTTATATTGTAAATAATGAATAATTTTATGTATAAAAATTTAAACTAATAACAATAACAGAGAAAAAACTATTGTAATTTTGTTTGTGGAAATATGTTAAACAAAAAGTTCGTTTCGTAAATCATAAGTGTGTTTGGTACATAATGTAGCATAAAAATGAACAATGAATTTTAGCTGTTTCACTGAGTTTCACAAGGAAGATAGGGATAATGTGTTCCTAATAACCTGTCTATTATAAAGTAACGCATTTGTACGCATTTCAAAATAAGAAAATTTTAAACACAATCTTTTGGACCGAATAAATTTCAATTAAAAAAATACCACTGTTTTTTTGTGTAATCCAGCAAAATAAAAAGTAATCATTATTTTGATTTAACATGCTTGAATTTAGCTCCCAGGATTTCTTGTTAACATATCTTTGAAGTCATACATGAATCACAATATTTTTATTAATTGCTATATAATTGGGTATAAAATTGTTTTTTTAATGGAGCTAAAAATTAGGCATTATAAATGTGTACTAAGTCGGGATAGCTGAAATTGGTATAAGTAATAATGATTGAATCAAGTTGTGGATATTATGTAATTATATTTGGTCAGTAGGCAGCTTGGTTTAGCCAAACACGTGGGTATGAAGTATAAGTGTAAAAAAGGGCATTATATGTTTACCTTGCAGTGCGAGTTCTGGCCTTAAATGGTTTGTTTATTAATAACCAGTTCACAATTGATTTTTTAGAAAATACAAGATTTTTTAATATGGGTACCTGCTGTTCTTATGACCTCATGTATTTTAACTTGCGTTTAATTAAACTTTTATCACAACTTTGAAAATTTTATTTTAAATTAAAATAACTAATAATTTCCCAGTTCATCATCGCAACTTGTTGCTATGTCAATGCTCTATAGAATAATAATTATGGAGAACTTTTTTGGCATAATTTCCTTTCCTTGTCTCATCAAAAACGAGTGACAATCAATTATTTTTAATAATACAGGTATAATGGTAACTTAAATAAAAAGCAAATATTTCATAAATCTTTTATTACATATTATTTAAAAATAACTTACGAATTTAATATATTTTAACCTACTCTATTTAAGCCTACGAAATATATTGTTCACATTAATATGAAAATGTACAATGATAATGTTATATTAATTACACAATTTGAAACATAGGTAAATAATGCGATTTTACAATAGAAAGACTACAAAAACAATGGCTTAACAAAAATAATCTTCCTATTTTGCCATTTGCCCATTTCAATAGTAATAGTAATTCCATTATAAAACAGTAAGTAGGTACCGTATTCGTATCATTGAAAGTGTTCATGATAGGTACTAAACAATGTCAACTTAAATATAGGTAAGTATTTTATAACTAGGTACTTTGTTCAGATAAGGTAAACACTTTTACAAAAATTCGTTTTAAAGGAACTTCATTCCTAAAACTATGTAAATTGGTTTGATATTTGTTTGTAAAGTCTACATGTTTCTTATGGCTGTTGTATGTTTATGACAATAAATTATTCAGCAAAGCAATAAATGCATACCTACAGGGTAACTGCCTTGCGCATACAATAGTTTACAAGTGTGCATGTGCGCGTTAAAGCCAGCTCTATCTTACACCATGTCTAAACATCAAAACATGTCGGTTATCGTAAATCAAAGGACTCCGCATCGTCTACTGCACAATTTCCAACCTACATTGTTGTTGTAATTGTGAGTTATTTAGTGGTTTTTTTTAATGGAAATGAGCATAAAATATAGAAAGCTTTATGCAACTAACTTGGACATTTATCAAAGTAGATATATAAACTAACCTTCATTACAGCGGATGCGGGTTCCTCCTTTCATTAGATAAATTTTATTTGCTTTGATAAATTAATTAGGCATAAACTAAATACTATTACTGAAATTATGTGATATTTAATTCATAAACCACACTCATTGAAGATTTGCACTATTTTAAATGTTTGTTTTTAACGTATTTTATTGGTGAAAAGGGGAATATTACAGTAATGTCCGGTAAATAACTACATATTCATTATTTATTTAACTCAAAACTGCGACACTAAACTAGTTGCCAGCCCGCGCATTGCATTTACTTTTACATGTAGAATATTATTGTCTATGTTGTAAATATCATTTTATTTTTAAAATGTTTACAATTTTACTTTCGTGAGCATTGTTATTTATTAGGTTTACATGAGTTCTCAAGTAATCAATTTTCCATTTACATTCATACGAGTTGATGATTAATTGAGTAATTAAAATACTGGGTTAATTTTGTTATGAACGTCACGTTTTTTTGTAATACAATATTTATGTACTTCGATGTGATCAGACCAGCTTTGTTACCACAAGGAGTTTAAAGTAAAACTAAGCTTAAAATGTAATAATTATTGATTGTAATTGTGATAAACACAGAGTAATTACCTAAATATATGAAATTGTGTAGGTATTGCATAATAAGTCAAGTACCTATTACATACATGCGTACCTAGTACACTGTATATGATAAAACGATAATTATATGTCAAAACGATAAATATAATAATTATGTATCATGAATTTGTATAATGTGCCAAATATTGATAGGTATTATAAATATTACTATACATTTTATTTTTATAAGGCACCCACTGACTTTCTTCAATAGATCCTGTAATCCTCGACTATGAAAATAAAATTAATTGCAATAATTATTTTCGATATGCTTATTTGAAGTTTTAACTAATTTTGACCTAACATAATATGCTTCTATGTAGCAAAAGGTTTGTATTAAATTTTTGCTTAGTAAAATCTATAGATAATTTTAAAAATACACGAAAAATGTTTACCTTTTAATAAAAACGATGTTACAAAATTCATAACTGACACCATTAAGAAACATTTGTATTTCAAGCTTTAAGTAATGTGGAAAATACATAAATTCTGTACCTACATTAATAATGCGTTACACGCTCTAACTAAAACCTACACATTATAAATCAATACATTGTGATATAGCGTATCATAATAATAATAAAATTAATCAAATCAGATTCTACTAAATGCTGAGTTTATTAAATCTTGATTTTTTTTTAGTTTGTAATATAAGTGCATTGATAAATTGCAATGCATTAAAATATTTTTATTATGAAAAATTTACTTACATTTACATGTTGTATAGCCAAAAGTGTATGTCATTCAACAATATAGAAGTAAGGCTTTTCAAATTTTTCATAATAAAAATAAATCAGGACATTTACAAAATTCCTTTTGCGTTAAAAAGGTATAAAACGTATTATTGAAACTAATACTTCGTTACTTAGACTTGAACATTTTTACATCTAACTAATTTAAGTATTAAAAGATCTTTCATTTCTATAAAAGTAAATAAACCCGTAACGCTGTGGTACTGACAAACAATAATTATTCACACAATTAATTTCAATTACAAAATGCATCAGACAAAACATATAAGTAGCATTATTTACCTGCGTTGTCTATGGAACTAATAACACAATTTTAGTGGTTTTGAGTTCACAATAAATTTTTTCACAATCAACAAAACATTGTAACTTTACAATTTAACACATTTTTAAAAATCAACAACAATCCAGAATTTTATCGATCAACAAGTTCATTATTATTTTCTATGTATATACATTTATATATACACACGTTAACAAAACCTTTTAAATGAACCTAACGTGCTACACATAGGTATATTTGAAAGAAATGGTTACATACATAACAGATAACATATATACAGTTAAATAAAATATTCGACCTGAATTTTTAGTAGACGTTAACCTCGCGGACGCCGGTCCTCATGGCCTTAGCGTGTTGAAAGGCGATCTGATACACGCTTGGGGCGTATTCAAAGTAGAACTGCTCGGGCTCGGAACCATATTCGCGCTTTGCGAGTTGTCGGCTTCCAAATCGGGCATACTTATGTCCTCAAAGTCAGGAATATTCCCTGTATACGAGATTAGCTGATTTCCTTCAGCTGAAAGTTACCCAAGAAAAAAAAGTTAGTTAAATTGCAACATTTGTTACGTTCAACTACTTCGATGACTACATCAAGCTTGTACGCTCACTATGGTATAGATCAAATAGTAACCGAACTTATCATTAGTTATATTAAGTCTATACTAGCGTTCGTACCTAACAAAGCTATCTTATCTAATATTTTTAGGGCACCACCCAAAATATATCAATGATTTATTGATTAAAGGTAATTTCTTTGTGATTGAATAATGAAAATATTAAGCAAAAATATGTATCGTCAATGAATATAAAAGATTTCTATTTCTGAAAGCATGTTAGGTTACATAAATAAGTACAAATTGATATGATATTCTGAAATGCTGCAGGTAATTATTGCATCGCATTGTAGGCTTTTGTTGACGTTTTAGGCAGCTAAACATTCATATTATTTTAAAAATAATGATAAGAATGCTTATCAATCTTAGGTAATAGCTTATATCATCATTATAACATTACCCCAATCCAAACTAGTACGTATATCTAGTATATATGTAAATACTATACCTACAGTATAATCTTATACTACCAATTGGAAAAAATCAATATTATCAGTTATTTCATACAGTATGGAGCGGATGACATATTAACAGATCGTATTGAACAGAAAATAATTGGTATTCATAATTGGAAAATACAATTTTGATATCGTATTAGTCGACGTCGTCAACTTATTAATAACATAAATACTTTTTTTTGATATTCAAAACCACCTTCAGGCATATTTACAGATAAGTGTCAACCGCAACATACCATGAGAAATACAATACAATCCACTATGAAGCTGGCAATTTAATATACCTAGTACAATGCTGGAATAGCAATTAATATTAATTATCTATATAATATATATAGTTTATTATAGCTATATAAACTTAATTCTGGTACAGTATTCAGAGCAAAAACAATAATAAAATGAAGATAATTTTACCATGCTCTTACCTCGGAATTACATGCAATAAATTTGGCATATAATTTCCCCGGAGGGTTAAGCTAGATATTATTTAATAACGTGCAAAATAACCGCAACCTATACGTCTAATAAAATAATTGCAATATGTGATAATGCGTCATGTAATAATTGAATTAGTACCATCGTCCTCTGTGTATGGCTCGTCGTCGTCACACCGGACATTCGAATCGTCACCTTTCAGCTTCTTTGCTTTAATTAACAATTAAACAATTACTTGAAATAACCATCTACCTTAACCGAAACTAACAAGATAGTTTAACGCTTATCTACTATTCATAACTTATCCGTAAATACCTACTTTGAATTAACAACAAAAGATTAGGGAAGAACCTGACATACAAGTTCAATTGTGTGCTTTTTTATTCTATTTTTCAGGTATATTTGCGCATTTTTATCTGTTATATACGCTATAACACATAACTGAAATTAGGCAAACATAGTTTATAAGGTGATGTAAAAATTAATCATTGTTATTGCCTTATCCAAACTTAATTGAAACTTTACACATAACAATTATCATGAGCATCACACCACCAACTAACTGTAACTTAAAGTTATTCCTAAACCTATGTAATTTAACAGATGATTATTAATAACTACCTATGCTACATATTCTTACTCTGTAATGGTAGGGGTACTTAACATATCCGTTTAAAAATAAAATAATAAAACAATAGCAGGAAGCTGATGTTGCTGACGACGATTGAGGATTTGACACCAAAACTCCTAACACTATCTCCCTTTACCACAACATGTCCTCATGCCACACGGACATGTGGCGCTCCGCATTGCATTAATCTTGAAAGATGGGGTAGCTACAGGCTACTTTGTTGACGATGTGTCGACGCAACCAATCAGCCAATCAAAATCAATCATCGGATACTGTTTGGTTGTATCTACAATTTAACACAAACTTGAAAAATAACGCACACATGCTATGCTAAATTCCTGACAGTTATAATGCAGTTTTCAGGACCGGGAATCTCGACAATGGAAGCTGAAGGTAGTCAAAATCTTCGTATATTAATTTAGTATTATTAAATACTTCATATTAATAAACTATCTTGGGCATGGGCTAGCATCGATGCAGTTGTAAAAACCATGCACAATAATTACAAAATAAAATTGCCTAAAAAAACTTATTGTTTTATACCTTAAAATATATTTAATTAGGTATGGAGACAATGTTATTTTTGTTAATTGGATATTACAAGCTAGTAACATAAATATAAGTATTCATAATACAATAAACGTACAGAGAATTTCATTAGTACAATAGAAGATATTGACACTTCATTCAGAATGTGGCAATTGAGTTTTGGGTCAGTTTTATCAATAAAATACCCTTATACGTCTCAAATTTATGCAAGTGGGCTTTTAATGAAAATTAATACATAGCTATGTTATACAGAATATGGCAAATGGAGACGAAACATTTTTTTAATGGGTAACTAAATTATCTAAAATTGTTTTGGGCAGGGCATCTTGGGGCCCGTTGAAAAGTAATTACACCTAAAAAATATACTATATCTTAATGGGTCAGTAAATTTTGTCAGACATTCGGAGGCCCTTTCAAGTAGGGGGCCCTACCTATGGTAAAGACGAAATTCTGGATTTCAGTCACTAAATTTATAGATGAAATTAAGATGGATTCTAAATTATGATATAAACGAAACACTAACTACTAGCTCTTACGTTATCACACAATTTAGTGAGCAATAGGATATACTGAGGTTTACGTTAAGCAAATATTTTAGTCTTCAAGTGTTGTAATAATATATCAACTTACCATTGCTACTTGTTTTCGCCCTCTCGTCAGTTGGATTGTAAGATAAGCCATAGAATGGATCATCAGACCCGAACAGCTGCAAATACCAATAATAGATATTTAATCACCTATCCACTCTTAGGTTAATTTTTTAAATCATATAATAAGATTCTGTGCTTATTCACATTGTATTGATTAGCTAAACAATAATAGTCACCAAAACCATAAAAAACCCTTAAAAAATATTTTACAAAATCTATCTATTTCAATGCATTTGTACTGTCTTATGATAATAAGATTCGAACAATTTTGTAGCAAATTTGGCCTAAGTACTTACTTTACCGAATTTAGAAAAAAATCCAGCCAATCGCATACCACATATTTTCGATATAAATTCATTTTTATCAAATAACATTGTCATTTTGATCGCACTTTGGAACGTAAAAAAAAATTTAGTATACCTCGTTTTTTTCGTCGTGATTTAAAAAGTAAACTATCTTACAGTGTCTTTTTATTGTAATTATTGATTTAAAAATAAGACAGACACAAATTAAAAAAATTTAAAGAATAAACAATAATTTTATGTAAAAATAAATTTCAGTATACTTCTAAATATTTTTTAATTAAAGAAATAAATAAAAGTAGTGCCAAGATTGTTTACTTTTTAAATCACGACGAAAAAAACGAAGTATGGATATCGTTTTTTTTACATTTCATAAGACGTTATAAATGTCGCTTATTGTCAAAATAAGCTAAATATTAAATATATAACACCAATAATTGGAAGATTAAAATGTAAGGGTAAAATGTAAACAAAAATTTAAGGGTTAAAGGTAAGGGATATTTGGATAAATTTTGATATTTGATTCAAAGTCGCATTCACAGTCGGAATGTCGCGAAGTTCCCAGCCAATTCATGCTGTATGGAATTCAATATAGGTAAGTAAGTTCTTTTTGCTACGTTGATTATAAGATAAATATTATAACTTGCGATTTCTACCTGGGCTCTGTGTCTTGAATTAAGTTGGGGTAAGGCATCTTGTGTAATCGGCATCTTAAAATTTCAAGAAAAACTTTACACTCCTCTTCACAAATTACTTACTTTACGTTCCTTGTTTGGATCATATAATGTGGACAAAAGATGTTATTGACGATTCCAAATAGAATCAAAGGCTAACACTGAAATGAAGCAGGCATGATCCACATTCCACCGAAACACTTTAACCGAAAATTTGTTAATTTATTTCTTCTTTCTTAAGATAACCGAAAACAAAAGGAAATAGAAATAAAAAATCGGGAATTCTGGAATATGATACAGATGTGTTGACCAATGACTAACCCTTTGAATTCATTAACTATCGCAGTTGAGTGTTATAAAAACAAAATTTAGTGCTATTATTTATGGTTATAGGAGTTATATTTTTTTTTTTATAAAAGTAATATTATTATTGTTCCGTACACATTGATTTGATTTACAGCACACGATATATTTCATTCTTAGACCATTCCTAAATGTTATATTGTATCAATTTTTTTTATAATTTATCAGATGATAGTACCTAAGCCCAAAATTTAAAAATCATGCTAAACAATTGTAACGCAAAATACAGATCAATATGGTAATATTAATTTGTATTGAGAAGTTAATAAAAATAACAAAATTTATTTCACGTGCAAAATGAACAAACAAGACAAAAAATATAATTTACATAAAGTATAATTAAGTTTTAGAGAGAAGGTATTTTGTATTTTTTATAATTTTGTGGCCGCCGACAAAAGGAGTTATGTTTCAAATAGAAAAGTTTTCTTAACCGAAATTTGAAACTTTGGTGGTCTTTGGCTACATTATTATTTTTTTATTATTCGTACTTCTCTAGAAATATAAATCTTAGCTACATTTTTTCACTCATCAAAAAAGTATAAATGTGACTAAAACAATAAAACAAAACCGACGGGTTTAAATTGCATTTTTAACCATCATAAAGGATGAATGACATGTTTCATTCAGAGCGAAATCTGAATAAATAAAATTTAATCGACCCGGTATTACGTAGCGAAGGCAGCTAGCTATATCGCAATATAGCGTCGGTAAAAGGCACCACAACAAGGCACGCGGACTCAACACGTTGTGTGCAACGTGACCGAGCACCCGCTGCCAACCTGACGCCACCAACCTTGTTTGGCAGCCATGTTTACAGGTCGGTGTACTAGTGTGCGTAACTCACCGAAACAATACTGATTTACTTACTAGTGTGCGTAAGATTTACTTGTGTGCGTAAAGTTCAAATAATAGCGCCAAAATTTAATGATCAATTCATACAACAGACAATGACTGATACCGAATTCTTTTTCGTAATAACTAATTTTACGGTTTTGTTTATTTCATATTTTTTATGTCAGTGTTATAATCTGTATCACGTTTAATTTTGCTTATATGCAACTTAATTTTGGTACCTACAGACTAAGTTTACGCTAATGTGTTAGGAACTCTAGCAGAAAGGTCCTGTTCATACTATTCAATGTGTATATAGAAAGTAAAAAATGTACACCTTACGTTCATTGAAGCGCACCTTGAACATTAGTATAATATCGAAAAATTATTTACCCCTAGTAGAGTATTTGTATCCAAGGAATAGGAGTCACTGCGAAGTAACTCCCGTAATGAGTCCAGGTCAGTTTGCATCGAGTCGAGGTGGTCATCAATGTCATTCCTGTAATTTAATGAAGTAATTGTGATGTAATTAAAGTGAAACATACACAGGATGTTGTCTTCTTTAATATAATCATTTATTTAAATATTTTAACACTTAACTAACATGACAACTTAAGTAGATACCTAATTTGTTTCTGTTGTTACATAATATATTATATCCAGTGTATAGTGGGATGGGAATGCCTACTGTATATCTATGCATAAAAAAATATATACACAAATTTAAAATAACATATAAAACAATAATAATGATACTATCTGCATATGCCACCTATAACCCAGTAAAAATCTTCTTAAGATTTTTTTGGCAATCTGCCTAAGGTTAGTGTCCTTTGTAAGCCAGAGTAGTCTAATATAGATACTTATAATATGAAGGAATAATCCAGAATAAAATTTAAAAATGAGTTCTTTTAAAAACTCCATTATATATTCCAATATACACAAAGACACAATTCAATAAATATTTATAGTAGGCCACTGCAAGAATAATGTTATTCTAAGTAATGGTAATTGCACATACTTGGCTGGGCTTGGTCCGAAGAAGGAAGCTAATTCCTCTCGGTTTTTATTGTTGTTATCTCTCCTATACCTGAATATTAACATATAATACATGGATATCACACTTAAATCAAAATTGTGTACAACACTGCCTCGGCATATTTATATACCATTAATATAATAGTATTTCAATAATCGTTCTTTATAAGTAGTCTTTACAATGAGACTACATTGTTTATGCATAAACCAAAACAAATAAAAATATTGTGTATCAAGTATTTTATGATTTTAAAATATCAAATAAGTGTACTTACACTGATTGTAACCTATTTAAATTTGAGCTATTATTGACAGTAGCTAACGTCATATTATTCCAATCAATATCATCTTGTAGCTCAGTTTTAATGGCAGCCAAGTTCACATTGTTTTCAGCATCCTTAGATTTCTTTGCCTTCTTGTGTAAAGATTTATTAACTTCTGTAGGTTTTTCCACTTTTATATTGATTCCGCCAAGCATTTTATCTTTTGCAGTAGAAACAATAGGGTTTTCTGTAATTCCATGCTCAGCAAGTAAATCCTGGGGGTTCACCTCTTCGGCTGAAGCCACACCGGCGTCACTGATGGAATCATCACTAGCAAATATCTCTGCAGGGAGCTTAAAATCAGCTGTAGGATTTAAATTGTTGAAATTGCTATTTGTAAGTAAGTATTTAATATTTGTACCAAGGTTCTTTTTCATGCTATTCCTCGTTTTATATTTTGACGTTCCAGGTGACACATTAGTCACAATGTTGGTAACTTGATCCATAGCAGTGTGACCTATTGGAGATGTAGGAGAGGGCATAGTAGGAGATGGTGATGTAACAATAGGTACGGCATCAGGTGTCTTTAAAAACCCATTGCTACGGCTGGTTGGGTATACAATTCTGTTACCATCTACAGATATGAAAATAAATAAAAAACATAAAAAAATTAAATAAAAAATAACAGACATTTCTGTGGTCATATTGCGATAAAGTTTAAAATTAAGATAAAAAAAGTCGAATATAATAATAAAATCATAATAACAAAGTTATAATAAAATAAAACTGTACCTGTTTCGGCATCTTCTCCATCTTCCATAGTAACATGGTATTGTGATGATAAGAGATTATTGTTATCTTGAGCTGTATTCATAAGTGGGTTACTTGTGAAATCCACTGACACAAAACCAGAAGGATCCAACGAGTCCTGGGATACCTCATTTTGGACAAGATCATCATGAACTAGCTCATGAATCGTTGGGCCATCCTCCTAAGCAAAACAAAGAAAAGTTACTCAACATTCAATTACACTAATTATTTTGAGTAAATATTACAGTATTACTTACCACATTATCTTCAGGAACATCCTCTAAAACTAAGTCTTTGTCCAGTTTCATATTCTTTATCCTACCAGGATAAGAAGCATCAGTTTTTGAATTATATGCTGCATTGTTAATCATTAGTTGGTAAGGTCTCTTGACACCAACATTGTTGCCATTTGTGTTAGGTGCCCTAGTAGGTTGCACCAGGGACATAAGGAATTGAATCAACTGAAATTGCAATATTATCATAAAAAATATACTGACTCATGTTAGGCATAATTTATAAAGTAAACAATATCAAAAATAACAAAATAGGCTGATAACACACTGATAACTGTTACATAATAAATAATCAATACATCATAAAACACTTACATTATTCACAATTTGCTGTTGTTTAATATGTTTCTGCCTTAATATAGCTACTTCTCTCCAAAGGGCTTCATTTTCCTGTTTCATAGCACTGAACTTTGCATCAAGTGTCTCTTGCTTTCCTTTCATTTGCTTCACATCAGCTAACATCTTGTTCATTATTTCAGGTTTAAATAAAATTTTCTCACCATTTTCATTACTTGTCACTAATGACTTGGGATTCGCAATCTTTCTCTTTATATGCTCCAATAAATAAGCATGTCCTCTCATGAAGCAAGGATGGGAAAATTCAATTTCATCTTTCTCATAACGTAAACCCCCATTTTCAACTGATGTTATTTTGTGAAACCCATACATATTCAGTTGCCGTATAAAACTAGCCATATTGTTGTGTTTGTAATACAATGGTAAAAGTTCCCTAGCAAAATCTGCCTGGTTCTTTATTACAAATGTTTTTCCTCCCTAAAAGCGAAAAATACAGCTGTTGTTTATTTCTTTATATATTAAACTGTCAGTTATAAATATATAATAATGTTCTGTTAATTTGTAATACTAAATATTTGAAATGTGACAATGTCCTCAATTAATTGTGTTAACTTAAATCTGAATTTACTGTTGGAGCAGGGAATGAGGACACAATTCCATCATAATATTTTCATAAATCTATAAAATTGTAATGTATACAATTTTTAATATTTTAATTTCAATAAAATGTATGTTCTCAAATATATATTTTTTACATCAAAACATTATGTTTTATGTATATTAAAAAAAAATGTTTTTAAATTCATTTGTAGAACATAGTTAAACCGTAGTCCACATCAGTATAAATAACGCTACAAAGAAGTCGGCATACTTATCAGTACAATCATTAATAAACAACCCAAGTAAAACGGAATGAAGTGATTGCCTGCATCGCTATCCAAAACTCGTATTACGAGAGCATGGTATAAAACGTGACATTAACTATTTATTTATCAAGCTCACGAGCCCGATATCAGCTGGTTCTGTACAACTATGCTTAAACGCACTTTCTACATCTTACTCGTAAATATTACCCAGCAATATGTGCAATACCGAAGTAAACTTAAAAATATACGCAATAAATCATAATATTACACTTACAGGGCTCCATGAAATTAAATGATTTGTCTCCGAATCATTTACCAATTTCCAAAGTTTTCCCAGAAACGCTGGGACGCTTGCACCTATTTCCACAACAGACCGCATTTTAATAATCGTCTTAGACCGTTTTAGCAATAATTTTCACCAAAAACAATTGTTATTATATTTCTCTTGTGAAAATAATTATCCACAAATCGCCATTTATAAAATACATTCACAATCACAAAATATTACAATATGTCGGACTGTCTGACTGACAGATTTTAAAACTCACACAAACAAAGATATTATGTTACGTAGAATGTTGCCAGAAAACTAACACACTGCATCATTTTCGCCAACATAATAACGATACTGGTTTGTTTGTTATTATAATATTATTGTTTTTGATTTAGCTTTGCAATTTCAGTTTTCCTACCAAAGTTGATCATTAAAAAGATAAAGGTAATAAAATAAATAACTAAATACGCATTACTAATTACTAATTTAAGTGTGCTTAACCATAAAGCCGGTACATAGTAAGTACGGAATAGGTAGGTTAAGATTAAAGATAAAATACTACATCATCGTTGTCATCTCATCACAACCATAGATCAAAGTAAAGGAAAACCATAACTCATAACCATAAATGACATGTTTTTTTAATTATAATTTGATTTTTTATATCACCTTAAAATTAAAGAGGTTCCACCAGTTACCAATTTACAAAGATCCCTGTAATGAAAATGGAATGCTTTTGCGATCTATTTCCGTATAAATAATAACTCTCGGTTACTGTTACTATTCCATGTTACGGGGGCCCCGCTCGTCAAGCTCGTCTTAATTGTGAGTCTTTTTATTACAAACTGAAAGCAAAATATATTACTATATTATGTTGTAAAATTCATTGCTTTCTGTCATCACCTATAAAAATATAAAACCTCTACTGCGTGATTAAGACTTAATTTTAGTAACATCATTCCCAATCAGGCTACACTGCTCTGTGGACTGTGGCATTTCCTTCCCACTGGTGTTGCCATGTCTCTACCTACCGGCTAAGCATTTAATCTAGTCTGTGCGTGCGTGTCATTCTGTGATCTGTCTCTGACATTCATTGCATGTGTGTCCGTGTGTTTGATGCGGTGACAATTAAAATTTAGATACGGTATCGAATTAATATTATTGATGATAATAAACTTGTATATCAAGGTCAATCAAGGCGTGGAGCAAACATAATACTTTTAAAGGAATTCTTGCAGAGCATAGTCCGTTCTTGGATTTAGTAACAGAAGCATGGAGGTATGTTATAAGACATGACAATAATACTATCCTCTATATTCAAATCTTAATAAATATTGAGTTCATAATCTTGAATGTTCTAATCCTCTTGAATTTCTACAGATTGAAATTCTTAGTACTTCTGGTTCAAAACCATTAGGAAAAATACAATTAGATGGTGATGCTACAATAAAAAATGTTAAAGATAAAATCTATCAAAATGTCAAGAAATCACTATATCCCGATAGACAGGCTATCAAATTAGAATCTAAAGGAAAGTCGTTAAAAGATGAAACAACCTTAAAATCTTTGAATATTGAAGATGGCTCCAAGCTTTACTTGCAAGATTTGGGGCCGCAAGTTTCTTGGAAAAACGTTTTCCTTGCTGAATATGCTGGTCCATTGTTTGTCTATCTGTGGGTATACCAAAGGCCATGGATTTTATATGGGGAATCAACTTCGGCTCCAGGAACTGTTACCACGTAAGTAATGTGTTACCTCACTGCTTGTAACATTATTTGTGGATTATAATAACAAAAACTTTTGCTAATTAAAATAAAATTTATAGACCCTTTACAATTTTATGCATGTCATAATTTTAATCTGAATCTTTTTATATTTAGTTTATGTATTCCATTCTGTTTAAATGAATTTAAATGGTAATTTAAACTTCAAAATAAGTTACTAACTTTAAAATTGTACCTGAAGGCTTGGGACTGGTACATTTTCCCCAATATAATTTAGTGAAGAGTACTTAATAATTAATCATTTGTCACAACAAATATAACACTACAGATAATTCTAGTAAAGTTGTATTTGTCATATTGTTTTCCTTCTTGTACCTCCTTATAGAAATTATTGTGTATATAATGTAATACTGATTATAGACATAATTAACATGTTTATAATGCAAGATTATGTGAATTGTTGTTTGAGTTACCTATTGTATTTTTATTAACCACAATTACTGCAACTACCTGTATTCCCACACTACTCCAATTGGTTGTTCAAATATAAAAGTAGCCTATTTATAACTGGTCATTAATTC
>LGAG01000291.1:571443-604051 GCA_001278395.1 Lerema accius | reverse complement strand
TAAGTGGGTAAATATCACCGCAAAACTATAATTTCCGCAAGCAAAGCTGCGGGCAACAGCTCGTTCTTAAATAAGTATTTAACATGATAAACGGGAAACATAGGTCTGAAACAGACTTCTATTCATTTTCAGATTTTACTTACCTTCACATTCAATTTCAATTTTGTAGGATCTTGGAAATTAGCTGTCATATTGTGTAAATCAATTTTTATTTTCTTTAACGTATTTTTTAACGTAAGATTGCGATCTGCTTCGGATAGGAAATCCTTTTTGGCAGACGTCAGTTTTTCAGTCAGCTGATTGATTTTAAGTTCTGTAATTGAAATTGAAACAATGTTGTTGTAACACTCGATAAAAATATACGAAAATAAAATACATCTTAACAACCGTTTTTGATTTGCAGTTTATTTATAGTGTTGATTTTTATTCGCAAAAAAAGTGATAAAGGCTCGAAAGATGCTGTTTTTAAGCGTGAAAGAGGTATTATATTCCTCTGAAATTAACCTGAAAATTACTTAACATGCACGCATTCATTTATTACTATGAGACCCAAAAATAAAAAAAAATAATTAGGTAAGGTATTGAGGACGCTATACCTAATACCTATTACTAATTTATACTTATGTATATTACAGTGAATACATTTTAATAATTGTGAATTTATCATCATAATAAAGAAATAATGAGACGATATAAATAAATGAAAAGCAACACAATGAGACAAATAAAATACTTTGCTATCGCATACATTATGTAAAATAACGTACCATAAACATAAGAAAATACTTCATACCACTATGTACATAATGACGAAAGCGTTTACCACATTAGTATGAGATATGCCAGACTCTAAACAAATATAATTTGCATTAACAAAGGTCTGAGAAACGATCCTTCATGCACAACTGCTAATATAATACATGCCATCTAAGTTTACGTTAATTGTGACGAAAAAAAATTACAACTGATAGGCATTCAAACAAACAGTTTATTACCGCGAAAATCTTTCTGCTTTAAAAGAGTTTCTAGCGACTCTTCCAACTCAAGCGTACGCAACTTTCTCTCTTTAATTTCACGCTCTAAAGGCTCTATCTGTTTATGACAAAATATGAAATTATTTGAAACAATATGTACAGCTGTAACTTTTTTTAGGTACCTATACTAAATTAAACTACTTTTTGAAGTAGAGGGTTACTTCATACCAAGATCATGTTTTACATTGAGTAATTTCAACTCCTCATTTTCCATGTCTTCAATTTGAACCTTTAACTCTTCTATGATTCGCTCTTTTGGTTCAATCTATTCGTTAGGATTTAAAACAGTAATCTCTGATCGTCATACAGTAATATAATTTTTTTTTTATTACATATAAATACTAAGGTAATAAAAGCTTACCTGATTTTTCAATTCCGTTATTTTAAAGTTCAAAACAAATTTATACTTTTCTAATTCTTGTTTCTTCCTTTTTAGTTCATAAATTCTTTTTTCTTTATCTTGTATTGTACCGTCTCTCTCCGTAATTTCTTTCTTTAAATCCGCTACATCCCTTTCAAGTGTAGATATCACCTTTTGAAATTGTTTATGTTCAGCTGAAAATAGTAAAAGAAGTATTTTTTATTATTCCTTACATTTTCCAACTTTGGGTTACTATTTTTTTAAATCTTTTACGGCAACGACTGTTAAAAAATTCCACGTGTTCACCTTTTAACTGGGTTATTTGATGTTTAAATTCATCAATTTCCTTATTTGCGCTGATTAATTTCTTTTTCATAAGACCTGTTTCTCCCTTAAGCCTTACGTTTGCATCTTTTTCTTCTTTAAGCTGGACCTCATAAGCAGTCCTTATTTCTATAATTTCGCGATCAGCATCTTCTTCTATAGATGCCTTTATTGTTTCATGTTCTCTTTTTTCCATGTCCGCTTGTTCTTGTAGCTATAGAAATAGTTAAAAAAATATAATTATTTTATCATTCACTAGCTATAGTGCGCGATTTTGGGGAAATGTTGGGTTTACAAAAATAAAGTATGTATGTCGTAATCTACCAAACGATAAACCAACACCTTCTACTATACCCCAAAACAATAACAATCTCCCGTACAAACTAGTATGTTTGTAGATCTGATAGAATAGGTTGTGTGTTAGCGTTTTATTAAGTACTTAGATGATTATTATAAAGTTACATACTTCTTGCAAAACAAGATCTTTTTCTTCTAATCTTGCCTCAAACGCACTATTCATGTCTCTTAACGCTTGTCGTTTACTTTCAGCTAAATCTTCTAACCTTTGTTCGTACTCTTTTCTCATACGCGCCGTCTTATCTTCAAGACTCTATAATAAAAAAAAAACATTTCATTAATATAATAAACTCCATTCAATGTTACCTTCAATTGTTAACATAAAAATACATAACGTCTTACTTGATATCTGTCGTATTCGCTAATTAATCTAATATTAAAATCAGCTTCCAATGCTTGTAATGTCTTCTCATGTCCAGATCTTAATTTTTGAATATCTTGTTGTATCATCCCAATTTCATGAGTATGTTCATTTTCCATTTGCTGAAAGAGAGCACATAAAGTACCTATATTATTTTGATAATAATTACATTTGGATAACAAGTGTAATATGCAACAAATTTTTATCTTATCTGACTTGTCCCTAGTAGATTGTATAATTATGTAATTTGACCTGTATAATGAAAGCAGATTAAACATTTACAAAACATTATCAGTAAGTACCTCGTTTTTTTCCTTTAGTTCTTCAATAGCAGCACAGTATCCTTCATGCACCTCTTTCAGTTTTTCTGCCTGTGTTGCTTCTGCTTGACGTAGTTGATAAGTGTGTTCGGTTTCTAATTCGCTCATTCTTGTACTTAGTAACTAAACAAAATGCACAATGTTATCAATTATTCAGTAAAATATTTAGTTCTATACAAACTTATGTTACTATAATGTTTTCTTTTACTTACATTTATGCTATTAATTTTCTCTTGTAAATCCTTTTTGCTTATCAAAATTTCTTTTGAATATGCAAAGTCTTTATCTAAAGCTATCGCCCGACCTTCTGGATTTGTTAGTCGCCAAAGGCAAATCGAAGAATCTTCTGCTACTGATACTAGAGTCTGATCATCATAAGCAAGAGCTATACCCGTTACTCTTTTATTGTGCATGTGGAATTCAGTAAAAATAGCTTTGTCTAACAAAGGAAGTTGTACTGCAGTTACGCCTCCTTCGCCGCCTGTTATAAATAGCATCATATCTGAACGAGATAAAATGATCGTGTCAAGGTCACATCCGATTAAACCCAAGTGTCTTCTTATTGTATTCGCGCCAATTTCTTTTATTTCACCATCAGTACCTACTCCGTAAGTAGTTTTTCCTGTGCTGTTAAGAATCGATTAGATTAGTCAGTATAGGCTCCCAATGAAATAATAAAATAACATTTAAAAGTAAACACTAAAGTTACCTGTTTACGGCACAAGCTCGAAACTGGTTGGTCTTTAAAATGACTTCTCCAATTCGTTGTCCTGTTGACATACTCCACTCATACACTGCTCCTTCGGTGCCACATGATACTAAGGTTAAATCATTAGCCGACCATGCTAAGCACGTGATCTAAAACGTTATGTGGGAGTGAGCATTCGCTTATTACTTCCATAAATGAGCTGCAATGATCTTGTTTGGAACGGATATATTAAGAATGTAGCATGTGAATTGTAGACCTAAGACGATGTCGTTAAATAGATGACAGCGATAAGTAACATCAACAAGCTAAAGCTATTATCCTTAACCTTAAGATAATGAAACTAGTAAGTTCTATTAACCTTTCCATTGTGTCCCTTTAAATTAAATACGTTGAGGAAAGACACAGAAGAAAAGACTTGGATCACTTGACCGTTGACAGCGCCAAAGAGATGCCCGTTCGTACTAAACTTCGCTTCTTTGCAGTTACGAATTGGGAATTCGCGCATGACTTCAAAATCATCAATCAGAACCACCATAAATCTTAACTTATCCGAAAATCCCACTATTGAGAACAAACCTGTAAAATGTTATACGTGAAATGTAACTCATCTATGACCAACCTATGACTCAATTGATCAGAAAACAATTGTAGAACAAATTAATACAAAGCAAAGTTTACCGGTTGGATGTAAGGATAGGCAGTGAATTTCCTCTTGATAAAGTTTAATCATTTCCACATCGTCTGTCATATAATTCCATATCCTGATACTCTTGTCCTGTTCTCCGGCAGTCATGAATATTGGTTTCCAGGCGCACATGGACAAAGCATTGATCCGACCATAGTGCATAGCTGGACCGAGTTCAGCAAATATTATTTCAGGATTCTATAAAAGCAAAACGAAATTGAAAGATAAACACGGAGCTTTAGTAGAAACTATGACATATATAAAACAAAGTAAAAAATCAAAGACTTACATACCTATTTCAAATTCTAGATTTATATTTCACTTTATTTTTTTTAAAGCTACATAGGTATTATGTCTCTTGCCTGTAACATGTGCTGGCCAAACAATTTGACGGTATAGAGCTGCTTCCTTAACGTCGTAATAAGAAGAGTTTCCTGGTTTGGATCTATTGTGACGTGTTGAATTGCGTCTAAATGCGACCATAGAGGGTTGTCTCGCGTATGCCTAGTAGAAAATTATTAAAATATTCCTTCCTTAAAGTTTCTAAATTATGACACAAGCATCGTTTTCTAACAAAAAATGTAATGCCAAATAATTTAATGAAATAAAAATATACAATTTCTTTGCTTAAAAACTTCGAAAAAAATTATAATAAACAACATCTACCAAATATTTAAAAACAAATGAGGTAATTTATGGTGGATGATGTATAAAGGCGTATGAAAACTTACTTGTAAGAGTGTTTACAAATTCTAAACAAGTTCCTCTTTCTCCAGTGGTGAGGAGTTTCCTTTTCAAACATATGCACATACCCTGGACCGCACGCAAAGGCGAATCCTAAGAGACCGGGTAAAAAAAACAAATTAGATACCTACATATAAAATTTATATTAGGAAATATATATTGGAAAATATATCGCTCGACATCATCATTATGATACACCGCCGCATTAAATGCCTGTGTTGCAATTTGCAAGCAGTCTGGTATAATATAAACGTACCTTTTGGAAAGTTAACAAAACAAGTAACAGGATGAGTCTCCGTGTCAATTGTCAGGTGGTCGCTCTGGGATTCTTGTTTGCTGGATACACTGCCCTTGTCGGCCTCTTCAGCCCTACGTTAGGTACATCAAAATGTGAATAAAATTTACAATATGAGGGATTTTGGAAAGAAAGTACATCACCTCAGCCGGTTCAACTTAAGTTACATTCGGTAAATAGTGTATGATTGTCCTGAATGTCGTGAATTAAACAAGATGCACTTAGGACCTTTTTAACAATTTTTCGTCATCATTTTAACGCACCCTGTTTCATTTCATGTATGGGTAGAAAAGGAATACGTAGGACCTTATGTAGGTATAAAATAATAACTATCTTTGTGAAGTTTTCCTGCAGTTTCATGGCTCTTTTGCAAATCAGCATAGTGGTTATTGCAAAGAAGCCACAAGACAGCAAACGCATGGCGCAATCGCATTAGCATTACTTTGCTTATATAATATGCGTAAACAAATGCAACACAGATTGTCTTTTTTCTTTACGTAAATAGCCGAACAAACTGGAGCCACTTGATAGACAAGTATGAGGATAAACTTAAAACATCATGGTTGTTGTTTCCAGCAACGCTATAAGTAGGTACCTACCTATCCGCAAAGTCTGTATTTTAAACATTACAATAAACAAATTCATGGCTGAAGCCAACGTATTAAGAGAAAAACATTACATTACCAGATGCTATAATTTCCAAAGACTGCTATATGTGGGTATAGCAGGAAAATGAAGGATAAAGATGTCAGCTTGCACTTAAGAATGGCTCTACCATTATTTAGGCACTAAATTACATAGAATGTTAACTTTGATAAAGGTCGGTAAGTCCGTATACCACTTTTAATATGAATTATTAAAATTTAAATTCTGCCTTTTTGTATTTTAGATCATATATTTTAAATAAGTAGGCGTAAAACAAGTATTTTTTGTCTGATTCCTTAAAGATTTACTATCTATTCTCGTATCTTACCTACTAAAATAATTTAAAAAATGAAGCCACCATACTCACTCAGCTTCAACTTTCTTAAGCGACATCTCCATAACGTCTAAAGCTTTGAAAATGCAGTTCTGTCGTAGTTCTCCATTCTCTACGACCATGATGACCCCGTTATCCGTCCCAAACATGATGCGATCCGGAGTCAGCCACATGCAACTGGTTATGTTGATCTAAGCAAAGAACACCTATTAGGTACCTATCGTGTGCAAACACGTAAATGCAAAAATTACACGTGCTTATTACCTTTTCAATTGCATGTGATTGCAATTGCTGTGTGTAAACAAATAGCATTGTATTTATTATTGAATACGATTTAAACATGCTTAGATAAATGTTATTTAGATACGTACATAGTTCAATACCATCTATTTATATCACTTAAGTACGGTTGTAATCGAGTATTGTTTTTAAGTGACGTTAATTACGCTGGACATCTTAAACAATTGACGTACATAACTAAAGGTTTGAAATGTGTTTTACATTTAAATGTTCTTACATTTTCTGCCTTGCACCAACCCCACTGTCGCCACACTGTTTCAGAAACGTTCATAATGCGGAAGGTGTATGGTCCAGTTATAACTACCAGCGTAGCATCACTGGGGTTACATGCCACCTACAACAGTTTCGGCAGGTAAAACAGACTTGCTAAGACAGGTTTATATTAAAATGCTTTCGGATTGTTTAAATCGTTGGTAATTCGTAAGATGGACTGCAGCTTCAACCATAGGACCTAGTTGTGAATGATAAACTTTAATGACAAAGTCCTCTATTTCCAAGTCAAATAAATTTCAACTGAAATATGTTTAACGCTTACACTTTCAACAATGCCTTGGCCGCTCGGATTCTGTGCTTTGGCATGACTTTCCACTTTACCCTTATCCCAGTTGTAATAATACAACCACCAATCCGGCTCGCCAGTAATGGCTACAAGATATTTGGAGTCGTAGGAAAACTGTACACATGCGAATTCCGTGGCTGTCGAGTTTTCGAACGGGACCGTGAGTATTTTACGTCTTTTATATGTATTTAAATCGTAAATTGTAATGTATGGTTTTTGACCTTCTTCCGCAATTTCATTCAGCGCTAGCCATCGTCTAAAAATTTATTAGAATTAAAATTAAATGATTAAACAGTAAATTCAGAAACAGAAGATAATACTAAAGCAACGGCTTAGTGTTTTCTTATGCATAAATGATTAAAAAATTAGTCAATTTACATACCTAGGATAGACATAGAATTGTATGATACTAGCAATATCGTTATGGATATTAACTACAGAAAGAAGTTTACCTACTAGATTAAAGAATACCTACAGTGAATGCTTTGCAAGGTTTTTATTTTATTTACTTACCTATTGGGTGCTAGAACGAGCGATTTAATAGGCTTGTGTTTGTCTTGAAGCCTGATAAATTTCTGCTTTTTTTGAAGATGATTGTGAATTACTATCACACCACCTGCCGGGTAAATAATATCCGAATCCGTTAAATAATGGGCATTGTACCTGTAACAAGTATTTGTTTATTAGAAATATTTAGAAAGCTTTAATATTCAGCTACAAATTATTCCACTGTTGGTAGGTACTATAAATAATTTAACATAATATTAATTTTATGTCTTAGATCATACATCATCTTCTTATATTTAAGGAATACGGGCTCTATTTCTCTGTTAGGTTACTACATAGATTAACCAATAACACTTTAATCGGGTCAAAAAAAACTAATCGAGAAATTACTAAATTTGTACTTACTGAATGTCAGTTCTTAGACCATAAAATATTCTAGCCGCAATATTTGGAGGAGTGGCGCTTGTTGTTGCCATGATAGTTTAGATTCTAATAAAAACTTAGTATACAATAATATAAGTAAAAATATATTTTCCAGGACCAAGCCTTATTTCAAAGTATTGAAATATGTTTAACAGTTGCTATGGATACATTGGTTGAGGTATAAAGCACAAAGACTATATAAAAAGAGGTTGACGCATAAAACAACCTTCCTTAGGCTGGGTCAAAGAGCAATCGATACTCTTTACTTTGCTTTTAATCTTTTACTTATTACCTACCTTCTCAATCTAATTATAGCGAGTAGGTATGAAAATAGAGCGGAAATACAAACCTTCCATTAATATTATACGTATATTTATAATCTATTTAATGCTAAGTTTAGATAACAAACAAAATGCGCATCTCGAGTTAAAAGTGGCATTTAGCGCGTGTCAAGCGTGATTGGTGCTCAATGTCATCTGTAGTAGCGCATCCTCTTTGCAATTTCCGAGGTAAGTCGCCACATCCTCTGTTCGCGTCTCATTCATAAACTTTACGGTGTATTATAATTTCATGTCACAGAAATTGTGTAATCAAGAAATAGGTAGGTACTTTAAGTAGGTCATCTAACAAGATGGCCTTTTGGGTTTTTAAGAATCAGCAGCCGTTTAAGTGGCTGACGGTCAATTTTAACAGCAACAGGATGATCTGGATGACCATCGAAATAACCATGAAACTTATCAGCGGCCCAGACCAAACCGCTTCTAACGTCTCCTTCTCAACGGAGTCAATAGACGACCAATCCTACTAATATTATAAATGTGAAAGTTTGTAAAGATGTTTGGATGTTTGGATATTTGGATGTTTGGATGTTTGTCCCTCCTTCACGCTCTAACCGTTAAATGGATTAAGCTGAAACTTGGCACACAAATAGTTTGCATCCAGGAATAGGACATAGGATAGATTTTATCCCGATTGTGGGTTCCCTTGGGATGAATCCAATTTTTTTTTTAAACTATTCTTCTGCGGGCGAAGCCGCGGGCGACGTCTAGTATATTATATTTTTTGTAGATAAGGACTTCGATTTGATCCGAGATGTTACGATATCCCAAAAACAAAAAAAAAAATTACCGATGATACGACATCGCTTATACAACAAATTAAGTTTAGTCCTTCATCCTTCACATCGTCAATTTACTGTCTCTATTAATCTGTCTCCCATTGTTATTTAATTCTGGGGTATGACTAAAGTGCGCGATCATGCGGAAATTGGTTTAAAATTAATTATAATAAAGTTGACGCACGTAATTAACTCCAACCAATATACGCGACATTCAGGCGTACTAAATACTCTAGTTAAAAAGATTCAGAGATTTCAAAAGTCATTTAAATTTATTTGTGGCGAGCTGTCAACCGTACGATTCCATTGATTTTACTCGTAAATTCAAGTACTTAGTTTCGTAGTTGATAGGTAGAGCCTTTCTAGAGCTATTCAATTTAAAGAAATAGTACATATTGAATAAGATTGTTACTAAATTAATTCGTACCTACTTATATAGTGACGGTCAACGACGCATTGCTGAGCAATACGCAGAAGATTGGCTTGGATTTAAATTTAAGGAGAATGAAGTCTTCTTGTGCATTATCTACTAATTGTAATTTCTAATAGGACTCTAGTTTGTTGTAGGTTAAGTTGCTAATGCTCAAGTAATAAGATAATTAGATATAGTATTTACCTACTTCCTAAATGTTTACAAGTGCATAGTATCAGTCCATAATTAAATCGAATAACATAATGAAAAACTGTATTAACTGTAAATAAATTAATTAGGCAATCTTGATGACATACTTTTGGTCGATCTAGTTTTGAAGGTGTAGTTAGGTACCTACTTAGCAAGCTTTTTGTTTACTCAGCTCGATCTGAAGATGACGTAGTTCACCTACTTTCACCTTTGTTCTTTCTGATAGCATAATATAAAATGAAAACCGTATACTTCATTGTTTAAATTAAATTGTCATGTAGAGATGTAAACTACATCGGTTTAGTTATTTAGGCTCCTTATTTACTAATCGAAGTGTTGGGCAGAGAAATAAATTCATCATTCCCTTTCTGTAATCTGTAAAGATAATAACAAACAACAATGACTATGTACTTCGTAAATGACTATTGTACCTAGTACCTACTGCGTAACCTAGTTGATAGCGATTAAACAAGAGTTTCCAAGTTTGATTACCAGCGTGGGTGACAATTTAATGTTTATGTTTTTGTCATGATAAAATTAAGTTCTCATAGCAAAGAATACCAAAAGTTTTTTTTTGCACATTTGTGGATTTTAGGGTCTAAATTATTTGGTTCCATGGCACCGTCTGCCCTGAAAGCCTAGTCTAAAATCTATTGCAAAGGTAAAACGTATTATTTATTTTCAGTCTCTTTCTTTTTATAATACACGATTCAACGTAAATCATACCTACCTACATCCTTTGTATTGGACTTTGCATCACCGTCACTGCTAAGAGGTCAGACACAAAGGTTATTAAATACTTTGTCTTCGTGTCGGTTTGTAATAAATAATTATGATACTTTTTGTTGTAAACAATAATGTTTTTGTTGTAATTAATGTTTTTCCCACAACCTCTCACTCAATGCACCATGCATTAAGCTGACTCAAAAATAAAAATTTACGTGTACACCAACGATGATAACTTACAGTCAGTTCGATCTACTGCAACTCGGCAAACATAAAAAAGTTCAACATTGTACGAATATCTTTTAAACAAACTGCATTACAGGTGACTGTTTGATTTGAGCGTGCTTTTGTGCTTTCTTCTTTCTTTCGTGGCGGACTACTTATTATGCTGGCTCTAAACGGATTGGTTCAAACAGTCACTGCTAGCAACTTGAATTAATCGATGTGCGCATTGTATGAATCAACTGGTTCAAGCTATGTGTATGGTGGTCAGACTAAACTGCATTAAATTGCTGATGCTGATTGCTTCATACCTATAGTAAGACTGTAGCTAGCCTTAGTGATGTCCTTTTAGCATTCCTAAAATCTCTAGATGATTCTAAACGAATATCGGCTATTTATGCACCTTATAGAAGTAGGTACCTATATAAGTAGGTGAGTTTTGTTTTTGTGTTATTTTTTGTATTGTTGGTCTGTCTTCATGCTTGCTTCATTTATTTTTTGTTTTAAACAGCTGTATAAAAGTAATGAATAACTAGATTGACTGCAAACTCTACCTCCTAACGGCAGCATTATAATACTGCTATTTAGCGGTAAAGTCGGCGAATGAGATTGCAGGTTACATTGAACTGAATGAGTTATTGAGCGGTATTGGCGAGGTAAAACTTTAGGCTAACTATGTTTTTATGACTATAAACTAAATAGCGAATTTAATTACTTATACAAATGTTATTTTTTTATTATTCCCACCGACTTAACTCTTTATCATGAAGGATAAACAAACTGAAAGTTAGTGTTTATTGGCAATCTATTGGTAAGTCGTTAATAATAAACATTTTTTTTTTATCTTTCAAAAAATCCGTAAGTATACGGTAATTCATTCTCACTGTCAGTATACCGTACTTAAATATCATCAGTTTAATAACAAATAACATCGGTGCAGCAAACAGATAACACTAATTAGTAACTGACCCAGTCAATGAATGAGCGGTATCGAACAATTGATGGCGCAACGCAATAAGGTCCCTACTTAGTAAGTCTCGCGCGATATCCTGTCGCCAGAAGACTCCGTTGTAGACCTCTAATAAATCGCCGGCTTGTGACGAAGAATACAACAACCTCTAGGTTACTGACCTCTCACGCACATTTTGACTCATTGCAGCATTATCGATTAACATTTATAAGTTATAACTATAGTGTAAATGTATTACTGATAGTTTATTAACTTATTGTTCAAGTTATTCCCCTCGTTGCATGCATATAATGTCCTTCATAAGCCTACTACGTCACAAGTAAGTCAAATAATGGAACTAAGAATAAGAACAAAAGCGATGATGACTAACTCGTTGTGTAAACAGGCAGCTACCCAATTCCATTTATTCCGCAGTTCGTCGTCTTGGCTCACTACGCTAATAAATGAAACATCCGATGTTAGGCACGTGCCTGAAGGTGAAAGAAAATTACTGAAAGCGGGGCAAATAAACTATGAATGTAGCTGAAAACTGGATCAATAAATCAGTCACGCAAGTGTAGCATCTACATTCAAATTTCTGTTAAAGGTCAGTTAGCCTTTAACAAACCCACATTCGTATTTAATTTATATAAACTTACCAGAACATAGTTAGGTACTTATTATTTTGTATGTAGAGACGAAACAAGAGTTCTAAAACACAGCTTGAATATTTCAAAGTTATTTGAATGGTGTTTAATTGCTGTTTCCTTCGATATGGAAACTGTAATAAATATTATTTTTCTGAAAGATTCCGTACTTAATGTTCTTCAGGGTGACTAAAGTTTGTCTTTAATTAGGTACCACGGTGGGATACCTATCCTTTCCGTTACATTTTAAATGACAAAACGAGCTGAAAAATACCAGCGGTTGTGACAATTAACTATCGTTTCATTATTTACACATAGGTACCATTGCATTTTGTCTTAGGCATCTACCTATTTACTTCTTAATGATTATTAAATGATTTGATTTCTAAGTATGCCGTCTGCTTATTTGACACGATTTCTTCACTAGCTAGAATGTTACGCAACATTCATTCGAATGTTTGTTATAGTCACTACCTAACTTCGTACCTAAGCTGATTCTGATTTTATTACTTTGGTAAAATTTACCTTTTTAATTTAAAATGCAGATTAATTACCGTCGAACCGCAATAATAGACTATAATGCTATAAGTAATTACAGATAAGTTTACCTATTACATAATTATCTATTTTAAAGTTTATTCGACCTTCATCTTTCAGTGGGTGTAATACCTACTTTGTATTTACTAGGTAGGTGGTGTTTGCATAATGTTCTGCATACCTGATGTTAGTTTGACGTCAGCATCAGTCAGAGACCAAACGCCTATAAAATCTTTAATGACAAGGCATGGTTAATATTATAAACGAACGTGACTAACTCACTCGATTACCTGATGCTTAAGGTGGAAAACTAATGATGGCATGATTATTTTTAACATAATTCTGTATAGCACAATTAGGTAGCGATTCTTTAATTACATTAATTGCGGACTATATTTATGTGTAAGTAATTAAAATAAAATTACATAAATGTTTAATAGAAGATATTTAAAAATTGTTTTCTGTTATTAGTTAGGGTAATGAGTAAACGTAGAATTTAATGGCATTCAGTTCCACTTATGTTACAAACTCTACATTTGTACTTCTGTATACCACAGATATATTGTTAGCAAGAAAAATCAAAATTATACACTAAAAATTTACAACATGTAGCTACATACATAATTTTACGTTTTTAAATGTGTTTACATTTCACATTGTCGTCACGCCATTGCCGGGGGTGACACTGAGAAACTGGCACACGTAGGTAGATAAATACCAAGTTGTTTAAACTAAAATTAATTGTGGCTGACTTCGTGAATATCTGGCCAGGTTAATCACGATGGCGTGCGTGTTTTGCTTTGCAAGGTATGCATCGAATCTCTGCGATATGATAGCGTGGTGTTGCAGGCCGGCGGCGGCGGGTGCGCCGCGGTGCGGTAGTGTGCCTCGAGCCGCGACGCTGAGCGCCGCGACGCCACGTTATACCGCGAAAACAAACCCTGCGCAATTATCTCCCGCGATAACGCGATCCAACGCTATCAGCTCGTGATAACTCACCAGTGTGATAACAGATAAAAAACCAAGTGGTCGACGCCTGCCTTGCTGTGCTCCGTGTTATGTAAAACTATTTAGCGTATTAGTATTGCCTTTTAATGTAATAATGACAACGATGGCGGGGCCTCGCAAAACCATCTCCGTTCACGACTACCCGGAACATCTGAACCCCTTCCACGAGGATGACAACCACAACAAAATAAGATTTTGGACTATCGGCCGCAAGCTCAACCGAGCCAACAGTATCAGTTTCTCGGGAATCAAGGACCTTAGGAACTCTTGGTGAGTTTGTTTGTGAAAGTTTCATAAAACAAATAGTTCCGTCTCGTCTTCAAGGTAGTTAGTACATTTATTAGCCAGATAATGACGAAGATAACTGTACTATGTAATTGATGGAAATTACCGTGAATAATATTTGAGTTTTATGTTCAAATTTTCAGCTATTTTCCGCTTTAGTCTTGGTTACATCAGCTGCTACAGATATCTTGTTCACTGAAGTGATATTTGCTATCTAGTAGATATTAAATTAAACTAATTATGTATAGAAATAAAACGTATTTCTATTCAATGGAATTATGACTCAGGGTTTTACGTGTTCTCAGACTTCTGAGTAACTAATTAAATTCTGAACCAATTACATTTTCTTAACCTTTTGATATGACCTATCCTTTTGATACTTCCTATGTTTTCATAACATTCGTCATAAGTCCTAGCTCTATTGAAGGACGTCTTCGGCAGCCGCTATCTGCAACGCATTGGTGACGCCTTTTGCGTGGAAATCCTATGATAGAGATAGAGATGATTTCTTACTAGTTGTTGCCCTAACAGAAATCCATTTCAAAGTATTATTATTTAACAAATTTATGAGTCCCTACAAAGTATTGAAGATTAATTACGTCAAGTATTATATAAGTGTGAATTACATTCAATAGATACGTAATTTCGACTTGAAATGCACCCAGAATGCTTCCGGAGGGTTTGCGGTGTCTGCTCGCCGCAAAACATACACAATGCAGTATTCCTTTACATACAGTTTACTCCTTTTCTCCTTAGTGCCTTACATAATTATGACACGTACCTACCTAATACTTAATGACTCATCGTAAAAAACTGTATAATACTACCTGCTATACTTACTTATCAAGAGTCTAGATTCTAAACCATGTTGTATTTTTCGTTTAGATAAACCTCGACCCAAAAGGTTGTCTGAAAGTGATCTTTATTGACCGATAACACAGTTTAAATTAGGTACCACTACATATGACTTTAATATTTTCGCTGCAACTTTACTATTAATGTTATGGATATAGTGATAAATAGAGCCAATATTGATATTACCTGCTCAATATAAATACATAATGTAAAGTCAAATCGGGCAAGGTGATTAGGTAATACATACTTAATCGGCATTCAATTGTTAAAACAATATACGTAAAGTAATGTAACAAAGAAAATTAAAATAATAATTACATTATCAACCATTCTTGGGTCTGCGTTATCTATTACACTAACTAAAATGTCATTAACGATCACTAAGTTACCTTGTTAAATGTTAACCAAAAGTTAAATAAAGTGACAGTAATGAATTAGTAGGTATTCGACACCTCTGGAAACAGGAAATTAAAACTAGTTTTATTTTTAAAGCTGTAAGGTTCAACTTACTTAGTTAAATTGTATTACTAATCTATTTCATTCAGTTATCTTAAAGAACCAATAAACGGTTTTTTAGGGAAAAAATGTCATCCGATTTTCCAAAGTTCACTGGCCCAAAAAATTCTGCATTGGCATTATCATACGCTATATAGCAAATATAGAAAAAAAATTTGCTCCAAATTTAAAAATAAATAACACTCGAACGACTCCGGGACGGATCGCTAGTACCTACTATACAGAAGCATTGCAACATGCTACCAATTGCTATCATATTGATTGGCCATCAATTAGTTTCTAAGAACACTTAAACAGCAACAAACATGTAGATATATACATACCTAAGTAGCTAATACATAGAGACACGTTAAATGATAAGTATTTACCTACTATTTAGTTTTAATAGCAGTAGCTAAATAGAAATAAAAGAACCTATCTCAACCTCTTAATCTTGCAACTTAGTGCTTAAGAAAAAAGTAGATACCTCTAGCCTAATTTACCAATCTAAATAATGAATCATTGTTTAGTTGCTCTAGTTTTTTAGGTATTACATGCGGTTTGCCTATTAGCGATTTACTCAGGGTGTCTATAGGTCTTTTCTTGTACCCAATTAAGTAGGCCTACAGTATATTCTACCCGACTAGTTCAGTACAGATTTTATAAAATACTTACTTAAATTAGATTTAAATGTACACACAGTGAAGCCCTAGTGCTAACATGAAAGGCAAACTAGGTATTTACTGTCAAGGAGCATCATAAACATAATATTTGTTCGGATACCGTTTTGGAGTTACTACTTATATCAAAAATAATATTCGTTTAGGTATAATGCAAGTAATGTAGGGGACATCACGTGTATATTTATAAAGCTGATGTCACTTTCGCGGTTAGCAAACAATGAAGAAATACAGTAGATAGGTAGCCTAGCATTAAGTTTGTGTAATTTATTACTAATTCTTCGTATCTTGTATGCATATATATCCTAATTGATGCAATAACATCTTAACCATCTTCTCTCTACCTCGGTCACTGTCCTAGGGTAACCCAATCATATTTTTGATAATGTATTTTGGTTGCGAATTCCACTTTTAGCGTGAAACTTCGAAGTAATTATCACCTATAAACTATGTTTTACTTAAAATTTAGATCAACTAAAAACCACCTAGTGTTTCCTCGGTTTAAATCACTACCAAATACAGCCAAACCAGAAACAAGTGTACAAATTAAAAGATTTTTTGAAACAAGCTTTTATTACATGTTAATAAGGAAAATAACTAAAAAGTTAAAAAGTGCAAAATTTCAAGTCCTACTGTTAACCGTTGAGGAGTTCAATCGTCTGGAGACAATCCTGGTAGCAGTACCACGTCATGCTTATTATAAACGGCACTAGTTTAACGCGGCGGTAATATATTTCGATTTTGGTCAGTAAAATTGATGACATTGGCAGTAAAGTTTGGGCAGTAAAATAAATGAAAACGATCAGTAAAAAATATATTTTTCGGCAGTAAAATAATTAAATGGGCAGTTAATAGTGGGCAGTTATAAAGTTGCAACTGGTCGGTAACTTGTGAGCAGCAACCTGAGGGCAGTAACTCGTAGGGTTAAAATAAAGATTTAATAGGGCAAACGAAATTTAAACCTAACCCTTACCTAACACACCTTCACATTTTAGTGTTCGTCGTCAAATAACGCGTTTTTTTACTTAACTTTTTGGTATGCCATTTTATAAGTTTTACTGCCCACTTAATTGAAGTCTACACGATTATCATTATTGTATAATTGGATTATGTCACAGATGTCGTCGGAAACCCGCTGACGCGGGTTTCCTCCTTCCGAACGAATAAAATCATACCAACCTAACCTAACCCAACCAAAGACCATTAACAATGAGATTTTTGTCAAATTCTTTTCATTATTTAAAAATATTAATTTAACTGCCCACATTAACTGCTTATAATAACTGCCCAATATAACTGGCCAATTTGTTTTAAATTACTGCTCATGTATTACTGCCCAGTTACTTATTGAACTGCTCCTTTTATGATAAAATTACAGGCACTTTGTATTTTTAGTACTGCTCATTTTTTACTGCCACACTTTTTATTTTACTGCCCAAAAAATATTTTACTACCCAACTCATTATTTCCACTGCTCAATGTAACTGCTGGGATTTTTAAGTTACTGACCACTTTAATTAGTGCCATTATAAACATGCATCGTCATGAGGACTGGACCAGGGTGTAAAATTTTAGCTCAATCGGACACCGGGAAGTGGGTGAAATTTACCTTGCAAGATTTGATTACAAACACCGGGACAGGTGAAACTAAATAAAAGCTTGTAAAAAAGCAATTCTGAGATGTATTAGGTAACTGCTATTAGTAGGTAACATTATCTTTTTAATTGTTTTCGAGTACCTACCTATCTTGATTCATTTAAATAAGGTTATTGAGAAAGTCACAAAAAAACTTTCTTACGAAATGTTATATAATTGACGTAGGTAGGTGTATAAAGTATAAACGTAATCCTCTACGGTGTACCTAATTATGAATAGTAATAACGATTTATGATTTACGTCAATAGAGTTACCGCATTTGCTCTATATTTTCTTTCCTTTGTATTAACCTCGATAGACAAGTTTTATTTATTTTTTGCACACTTCATGCTATACCTAAAGAAAAATTTTAAGCATATCTACAAAAACAAATTTAGATGTCTAGCAATACAAAATGTGATATTGCAAAAGTTGGTGACGATTACCTACACGATAAACAAAATAAGCGAGGTTAATCTTTATCATAAGTTTCGTTTGAATTTTAGAGTTTAACTCCTTAAATATTTGATTTAAAATTAAACTGGATCTTATTTAAAGATTAGAAGATATCGAAGCTGCCGATATTCATGATCAATACCTACTGCAAATAGGTAATGAATCACATCACAAGAGATCTTTGATGTTACATCAATTTACCAGACACTTTAATTGCCACTTACAGTATCTGCAATAAGTTCCAATTGATGAGTCTTACTCAAATATATGATTGACTAGGATAACAGTAATTATAGATAATTATTAAAAAGGTTTAGGTACTTTAAAACAAACAGTTCAGAATTTTTAAAGTAGAGCTCTTCCTAGCCTATTGTGTCTATTTTTCCACGGCATACGCGGACCTGTATATATCTATAGGTGCTTATCTAGATACAATTTCTAAATAAAATATGCAATCTCGTGAATACTATCTATTCATAAAGATAATATTGATATCACAAAAAAATCCGTGCTCCAGTATTTGAGATAACCGCGTTCATTAAAATACAAACAGACAGAGACTGTACCTCTTTATACAATGCTGTGATTAAATTCTCTCTACTGAAAGGATATTAATGTTTAATGACAAATGATTACAGTAATCCGTAATACCTTCATAATATTATAATATGAAATATTAACTTAACTACAGCACCTACCTATGTTTTATCTAAATATTAAAGTTTCGGTCACCAAAGGCATTCAAATCAATTTATATTTATCCGGGTAATATCACTATCGCTGCTATTTGTAATTTCGTGATTGTTGCTCCAAGGATAGCTTTTATCAATTCTAATAACGAGGTAATCTAAAGTAGGTGGGTTCTGTTAAACATGACACTCGCAAAACCAAATAAGTAATTAAAATTAGAAGTACCTAGTTGCTAGTGTTTTATTCGAGGTTTGTTTTAAAATTTATTTGTTGATAAAAACTATGAAATAAAAACGATGATAGGTACATCAGGGTAAGTGACGTGTAGGTACAAATAATTGCCAAACATTATTTCTTATCACTTTATAATTCAACAATTTAGGGCATTGATCAGGTTAAAATAAAGCTATTAATATTAAAACAAAACCTACGGGCTTATTTTAAAATTCAAATAACACGAGCAAGCTTGGTGGATAAAAGTTCATTATACTTAGTTCATTGCATCGATTTTATTTAAATCAACATGACGTGAGCGATATTACGGCCGTGTCCTGGCACTAAGCCAATGTTCCATTACAAAACATCTTGTTCAAGTATGTACATGTGATATTCAAACAGGACCTCAAGAACTGAAAACAGAGTGTTATAATTATTGATTTCTAGGTAAGAAAAGCTGAGCAGTAATAGTCTAGAACTCTGAACATAAACCGTTGCAGCTCGATTCCTTTACTTTCCTTTTAGTAGACAACAAAATTCAGCATCAGGTATCTACGATGCGCTCTGATATTAATGGTTAATGTAAACAAAATAACGCTATACACTCATAGCCCTGCACTTAGATTTGTGTGTAGACATTTTGTAGGCGCCATGGACAACAGAAATTTAAGTTCCAAGCCTCTCTGGAAATCCAAACCAGAACCCACTGGAAGCCATTCCGGCATGGTTATCTTTGCAAAGGCTTTACCATCGTGTCTCCCATATTTTACTTGTCTAGGCTCTACCTTCAAGAGCAGTCATCTCTCTCCATTCGCTATCAATAAATTTATTTAAGACAAATTCGATAGAGTCGAATCGGCTCTACATCAACGGAACAACAGATTGTGTGCGCTATTACGCGTGGGCACTTTTATTTCCACTATGCCTGCAGATAAGAGTTCGCTATTTCAAGCACCTTAGATACAGGTAGGTACATTCTGTTGAACTCTATTTCCTCATGATATTTCCCTTTATCGCAAAATCAAGTGATAGGTAGGTACTTAAATATTTTCCAATATTCTGATAACTTGAAATAGTTCAATCATAAATCATCGATAACATTGCAGTACTTATCGTTAACCAAAGTTACTTGGGCTGCAAGTCAATAAGCAATGGGCTATGTAATTCTACTACGCCAATTTAACTAGTAACCTTCGCAATGCCTGAAGCGGGATTCGTTTACAATTTATTACCCGTTATTAATATTGTCATCTGCAATTCTACAGTAACACAATACTGCCGGCTTGATGCCCCTCTACGTAACTCTGTGTCCTTGTACCCCAGTGAAGTTATTATGATGAATGCTTTTGAAACACATGTCTAGGAGGATTTATTGTCTAGAATAGATAATGAAGAAAATCCGTATTCTCTGGCGGTGTTTCAGATTTTCATTGCAACCGTCAACTCCATGTAAGACAATTTCTTGCTGCCTTTACGAGTATAATAGGTATGTAGGTAACTAGGTACATAACATAGAGCCTAGGTACTATAGATATTAATAACCTAATAGTATTGAATGAAGGCATTGGACCTAAGATACGTTGAAATCCGTCATGCGGTTTAGGCTCTAGAGCAGAGGCTTCCAAACTATTTTTTCTCATAGACCACTTTAAAAAGATTTTGCTAGTACCGGTGGACTGCCTGTCACCTCCTTGACGTTTCTATTTTTGAGAATATCCTACAAGTAATAGTTGCTGAGCTTCTTAAAACATTGATGGTCACCCATCAAGTCAAGCCAACATTTTAGGTTTACACTATCAAAATCAGTCATATATTCGTGGACACCCAATTACAAATCTTTAACCCTCATTTTTTTGTCACTCCAACATAGATCGTCGTCGAGCCTCCCGTGAACTTCAGGGGGTCCACTTGGTCCTATTATTATCATGGTACGCTCTACTCATAGACTCATTGATATTTTCAATATCTATATTTATTTTAAAATATGTAAAGAGATAACTGTATGAGTGGACCATAAATAAGTAAGCAAATCGTGTGCCGTTGCGTTGGAGTTTCATAATATCTATTGTGTAAATAAGATAGAGTATTATTGTGTACGTCATCCAACCAAAGTGTAGTTAATTTAGTTGCATGACTGTGGCAGGCTCTTAATAATTAAATAATAATATTATAATTACTGCTCAGTGGAATTATTATATCGAATCTATTAGATACGTAAAACATGGTATTATATTAGGTTTTAAAATGTATAAAACTATTAGTAAATACATACCTACATACTGGTCAATATCAGAACCCTCCTTTTGGCATCGCCATAGTTGGGAAAAAAATAAAATAACGTTGATAGCGCGTCAGTCGGTAGAGTCTGCGAGTCAAAAGACCGGGGTTCGATTTAGTGTTTGACCTGTAATCCACTAGTTTTTAACATGTCACAGTACATTGTGCATTGTATACAATCACACATGTAGAGCCAAACTACCATTAGGTACATCTGTAAAAACTTAGTAGATATGAAAGTTCAGAATTAAAAAAAACATCTCTAACTGGCTATAATTTTATTCGAAATAATAAGTTTACAGCTCTATTGAGTGGGGCTTCCAATAAATATAACACTCCAATACGTATCAACCGGTGACATCACAAAAGCAAAGTGGATTAAATGACTCATAATCGAACAATATCATAACATCACTTACAAAATCATAAATATTTTCAGAGTGTAAGTAGGTCAGGTAGTACATCACTGTTTGGTTAGAGCAGCTACGTTCTTAACCATTCATTAACGCTACCTATATTTTGAAGGTCCTAACCTCGCAGGATGTTAGGTAGGTAAGTATACAACAGGTACAGTGCATACAGTTTATAGATTAAAGTACAATTACACCGCAACAAAGACATTTTATAGCCTTCTTAATAGTGATAATCCGCGTAATTTCAACCCATTTGCATAATTTTAAAAAACTACGCATTATACTTATAAATATTAGTTAGGTACCTATAGAACATGTTTCTATACAAGGGTATTAAAATAACGATGGTTCAAGTACAAGTCAATCTCGTGTTATCTACTTGTTTGACCTAGAAGATTTAATGTCATAGTCTATCTACAGCTGCACTTTGTTTACGAAACGAACTATCGCTAAAGTGAAGCACGGCATTTTACTATTAGGTACGTAGTATAAGTATTTTACCTAACTAGACGCCATATTGTGGAAAATAACAAAAATTAGGACGGTTAAGTTCATCAATCATATTTATTAATTCACTGTGATAAGTAAGATAGCAATGGTTCTTCCGAAGATAAATATGCAATAATCAATAATAGGTACATAGATAGATATTATTTTCCTATACGGAATAGATTTTTAAACCACACATGTACCTACCTAGATACTCGGTTTCTGGAATACTATTTTGTAAGTAGGTTCTCTTTCAATTACTCTAAAACACTCCCATCGTGAAGTCTTTTTTAATTACACTCACGTATTAGGTAATGTCCGATGACAACGCAGTGTTTGCATATCTAGGAGCATGACGTCATATTATAAGATCATCAGTTTAAATAAATAAAACAACTCATCATGTCACCCTGTTAAAGAATTTTATCATTTTTTGTTTCGGATCTTTGTACATAATTGTAAGTAGGTTGGGTACTTAGAAGTTCTTTTTTTGATTTGATTCATATTGATCGATCTCCTTTGTACTATGACCAACCAAGTAAGGGTATGCGTGTGAGAGCTGGTCGTTCATCCGTCCGTCCGTCACGGTACAATTGCGGTCGCTCAAGTGGAATCAAGTGCACTAAACTTCCATTACTTTTGTCAGTATTGCGCCTACAGACATCCGTTAGCCAGACTGTGAGAGCCGAGAACTCCTGTTCTGGTACAATGAAAATTGGACTCCCGAACATAATAGACTTATTCATCCTAATTGAGGGACTGAGAGTCCAGTATAAAAATATCGTGGATTATACCTCTTACAGACTCGGATAGAGAATATAAATCATGACTAATGTAAGCTGTCATTCACTAATGTTGATGTTTACGCTTAAAGAGCGTTTTCCTTATAACTATTGGATAGGCGCAGATAGAATACGTACCTACCTACTAAGTATAAACTTTTATTTAAGTACACCTGTACCTACTCTGTATCTATTACACATGGAAATTAAGTTTACCTAGATAGATAACGATTCATTACTAATAGAACAGAGGTACATAATTTAACTAGTTATTGAGAGTTTTATATCGTGAATTCTTGTCAATGAACAAGTCATATTTTTCAGGGTAAAACATTAGTGTAAAAAATTGTTACTTCTAACAACAAAGTCTTCATAGTCTACAGTCCAAAAAATATCCAAAATAGGTAGATAATGTATATTTTCCTATATTAAATTACGGTGGATAATCATTACATTTATCGCCAGGTCATTGCGGTCTTTTATGAAAAAGGGCAAGAAAAAAAGGCATGAACCACCAACGCCTCAAGCACACCAACCCAGCTATAGCAACAACATCAAGCCGTCAAGCCATCAAGTCAATGGAGGTGACAGTCCGGTGGTGTTCAGAAGAGCCATGCAATGTAAGAATGATTTTGCCTTGTAACTATAATAATCACGATTAATCGTACCTAAAAAGATTTAAATTTCCGTCTGTCTATATACAATGATAACGTTGTACTTTATATTTTCAAGTTCTACGTAGCTGTCGGCATTTGATTCGACGGATTTATCGTCAACAAATTGCCATAGATAAGTACCTACAGCGACCAATTTGTTTCGACTAAATCCACAACCAAGTAGAACAGTGGCCCCAGTGTGGAACCTTGAAGCACTCTTCTCTTCTCCTATACCTGGTCGTTTAGTTACATTTAGAACAAGCTTGTTTTTCTTTTAACCGTCTAATCTTTTATTACATCCATTATTTATATGCACATAGAAAATATTAGCAATACCTACACACGATTATTGTAAATAAAAAATATATAACGAATAATTTATCAATCGTAGTCTTCGGTCAATGCTTAAAACACCTTCCTACCGATACAGAAAATATTACACTAATACAGAAATAATAATGCTCGACGCTAGTATTTATAGTACCTTCTTTTCCTTCATCAGAACAGTTTATAAGATCCTTTATTATTTTTACAGACTCTTCAATGTCCCGAAGCACGGCACCGGTAGGAGCAGTAGGAACAGCGGGTGACCGCTACGTGTATGGAGGTTCTGTGACACCACTTCCACGCTCACGATTCCAAGAGAGAGTCCGTAGTTCTCAGCAGGATATTAACACATCAGAGTATGTATAATTTAATTTTTTTTCGCGAACAGTTGTAAGTTCATCTGCACTGACATTAATATCATTAAAATCTAAAACATTGAAACTATTATATAGACTACAGCCACTAACTGATGAGTTAGTGTCTTTCATCGTTAGTTACTTTTTCTCTACGATCAAGCCCCCGTTCGAATTGCCGAATCGAATCGATGCAAGAAATTCAAGGCTTACAAATTAGAAAGCATTAAGCAAAACAGTCAGGTTTAGTTACACGACACTAATTTAAACTATATAGCTTTGTCTACCATATCCCTCAATTAACTTTATTGACAATAAGATGATTTATTTATTTACAGAGGAACACCAAGAATGGCCCGAAGCGACATAATGGGCTCTCGACTCAGCATGGAAAGCACAAATCCCTTCGATGAAGACAGCCCTGTACCACCAGTGCGAGCGTCACGTCGCAAGAAAAAGCGAGCGGCGCCACTTCCTCCGTTAGCTTCAGTTGAAACACCAGAAAAAGTAGCCACGGTAAGTAAAGTTGCATCGCATCTTCTAAATGATAATTATTATTTTTGAACAAGATTAAACAAATATAGAAAGGCATTTAAACATATTGCAATTTTAATTTGCAGATTAACAACAGTGGCTTAGAACTAAGAATAACAGAAGCAGAAGACAAACCATCGCCCAAAAAGGAAGCTGATGAAGAAATAGATGAATTAAATTTGAAAATTGAGCTTAAAATCACTGAAGATGAAGATGCTAAGCCTGAAGAAAATGTATCTAAGGTGCATACAGATATAGAATCGAATCCCAAAAAAGAAACACTCACAGAAATTATTGACCCCGTTCCTAAAAATATACAAGCACCCGATGAAAATAAAAAAGAACTAGATAACAATAAGGAATTAGATAACGTTAAACAATTAGATGATGATAAAGAACAACACACCCAAAGTACAATAGAAAATACATCAGAAGTTACAAAATGTACGGGGTCAAAAGACGACAGTTTCAGTGAAGAATCATTCCCTAAAGTGGATATAGTAAAATACAGACGAAATTCTAGCGTAAATGAAGATGAAATCAGATTACGTCGTGGCAATTTGGAAGATTTCCAATCGCTCGTGAACAAAAGAAGCAAAAGTCTAACAAACACGTTTGACGGAATTTATGTGGCATATGATATAAATTTAAATGAAAATCGTGATGTTGATGTTAACAGCAATGAAGAGCCACGGAAAGTGACTTGCAAAGTGTATGAGGATGTAAGAAAAAAGAGTATTGATACAATTTCGAGCACGGAGAAAGAATTTATGGAAATAGATATAGCTACAAGAGAACTTGAAAGGGAAATCAGTAAATTGAATTCTGCTTTGATCGAAGACGACATACTACTTGATGAACGACCTTCCATATCAGACATCAGAAGAAAGTTTGATACAAGGGACACATCACCAAATCCTATACCAAAGCCAAGGAGGAGTCACTATGGTGATTCACCTGTGAATGGTAATGTGCAGACGTAATTAAGAGATCTACATCATGTAAATACCAAAATAAAAATACAATAAAAGTTTAGGATGACACATCCATAATTAGGTCTTTATCTTTAAAAGTTGAAAAATAAGATTAGATCTCAAAATTCCTACGTAGTTTCTAAGAACGGGAACATGCAATAAAATTAATAAAATTTATATTTAGATAATTAATATCAATTCTATTAGGAATATTCCTCTGTATCATCAATAGTCAGTTTTGTTATCTTTTGATTGATTCATCATTCAATAATTAATCCAATAGATATAATTATGGACGAGGTCATAAGTAAGTACATGAATATTATCATTAATTAGCACACAGTCATGATCATAATTATTTCAATATCTAAGGTGTTCATAATTTCACAAAATGGAGTATCTTCTAACGGTTGCTAGATGTAGCGTAATAATAATTATGTTCTGTCGAAATATTATCAGCATGAGATTTATAGAGAACAAAAGCGATTCCTATACAACGCATAAATACGTAATTAAATATATTTATAATGTTAACTAATAACATATTTGCCATAAATTATTTAATTGTAATACCAGCGTTTGTGATATGCAATATGTGATAAGTAAATAATTACGTATTGTCTAACTAGCTCTAAATTTAAGTAACTTTAATGTTCTAGCATTTTTGTGGTAAAATTAATTTAAATTCGGTGTTCCCACACGCAAGTCATATGAATATTATGTAAAATCATGCATTTTAAGTCTTTTTCGGTTTAAGAGGTATTGGGGCCAGCTATATAAGTTGTATGACTGTACCAGTCTTATTTTGAGACAGAAAACATGGTTATAGATAGTAATTATCTGCATTGCAGGTCATTTATCACAAGGTATACAATTTACTTCCAAAAAACAAAAACAGTATCAATTCAACAGTCAACTTACATAGAGGTAGAGAAGCAATATTTTAAGTTATAATAAGTATTTTTATAAATGTACAAGATTCCCGTTTATACAAATAACACCACATTTGATATAATGTAATTAATGTTGTTATCCTTTGTTTAAAATATAAATTATATTATTGTACTTGTGTTTTTACTTTCCCGAAATAAACAAATTTGTTATAACATAATATTCCTATTTATTTGCAACAGCAAGATATTTGTTGTACAAAAACGTAGGTACACACAAAATTGTATTGTATAAAATTAGATAAATAATTTCCTTAAAGTCTAGGTACTTCATTTGCATTGCAAATTCTTCACTCGTCCCTTCTTATACTTAATAAATCTTGGTAAATTTGAAATGGCGGTGGTTACGAGAACTTTATACTCTTTTGGAAGTTTCTTCTGCTGCCTCGCCTGAAAAAAATTAATATAAAGTAAAGTATATTCAATAACAATAATTTTCACAAATTATTTGTAAATTCAATCTACCTACCTAACCTTCTACATATTAGTAAAGTAATAACTTTAATATGAGAAAATTGCAAATAATCAATGACGCAAAAATGATTTAGGTTTTTTTTCCATTGCACAGACATAAAAAAGTATTGTTGTATGAATGCTAAGAGTAGTACTGCACAGCACTGTTCAGGTTAATTTAATGAACAGATTTTTAAAATGGACATCTACAAAAAAACAGAACCTTAAAATTTTGATATTCATAAAAACTCATAGAAACAAAGATATTTGCAGTACTTTTATGGTCGTAAAATAATAGGAATTAAACATTTTTAACTCTGTAGTATGGTTAAAAAATACAAACCTTATTTTTCAATATTGGAGCAAGTATCGCCAATTTGTCAACTAAGTTAACTTTGGCAGCTAAAATATCTGTCTCGTCTTCTGAATACAGGTCTACCAAAGTATCGATGGCTTCAGCTAAGACCCACACTTCATTTTCCTTATGAGCTTGTTCCAATATAAATTCAGTGATAGTACATATTACATTTGATGATGTCTCATTCAAGTTGTTTACAAGCAACAAAGCCAGTATACCTATCATTCGGATAAGATTTGACCTTATCTCAGGCATTTGACAATCCTTTATACCTGTTAACATCATCTGTAATTAGAAAATAAATACTTGAACTAATGTAGGAACGTAAATTGAACACTAAAATACAAGGGCCAAAAAATAAAAAACATAACCTTAACTAAATAAAAGGGTTATCTTCAACTTAATGATAAAATTTTAAAAAGTCATGATTCATTGCAAACTTAGAGTGGATAAAGAAACAAATTAAAATAAAAGGTAACTTTGACATTGAATTTTTTGCCAGTAACCCTACCTATACACTTACCTCAATGTCAGACAAGGCCAAGTCACTGAACAGATTGCAATCACTAACTTTTGCATTGTTCGTAAATTTTATTTTATCTAAAGCGGCTCTCATAACAGCTGTTGCTGACTCCACAAGGTTCAAATTGGTGTCTTTCTTGAAGATTAATTTCCCTGTGTCCACCCAAATCTTGTAGACATTATTAACACCACCAAGATTTTCTATTGGCAGAGCAGACAGCAAGTTATTAATACACAACAAAGCTTTTGTCTGTAAGTTGATTAGCCTGGAATGAAACAATATTCATTTATTAATTTTATTAAAACTGAATTTGCAGTCGGTTGACATTTTATTGAAGACAAACAATCTGATAAAACCTAGTTTGTTTTTAATTCATTGTGCAACATGTCTGGCAATCAAAGAATTGATTTGAAGATTTAAAGGTGTTAATAATTATGAGTATTTTCAACGCTTCTATCAAATTATATGAAAAGTGTTCATTCTTACTTTTTGCAAATGAGTTGAGACCCTTCATATTCTTTAAATATCAGCATGACGTTTTCAGCTGGTAGTTGTGTTCTAGCCCATATTTTTTCGAATATTTCTAATGATGTAATGGCTTCCAGCACATCAGTAGGAAGTTTGTCTTCTGCCAGCATTGTTTCTTCACCAAAACAATTACTGTCTTCTTCATCTTCAATCTCTTCACTGTCAGAAGACTCACTATTGCCTAGTGTGTCATTACTATCTAAAATTTAGTAAACAATTTAGCTCTATAAAATTAAGTAAGGTGCTATTTACGTAATATAACCAGTTACCAAAAGGAAGCTCTTACCTATAAATCAAAATAAGCAAAATAACATCTAGAATTGTAACAAAGTTGTAACAACAGTATTTTTGATTTAAAAGTAACAAAATACCAATGAAAACTAATAAAAGCCTATTAAAATGATGTGAGATATCAATATATGAAAAAATTATTAGAACAAAATAATATTACCATCACCAGAACAGATGTTTGCTAATATTTCAACAGCAGTATGTTGGGCGTCCAGCATATGTGTTACTGATTGTAGTTGATTCTCTAAAACTTGAACTTCCTTTCCCTTTGGCATAGTAGCCTTAGCACTAGCTCCTTCAACCAATGGCACATTACTTGACAATTGATGACACGCTAATCTATGGTCTATAGACAATGTCTTAGCCAAAATAGACATTATCTGGTTAATCACGTTACTTGGTAGCAGAGTAATGTTTCCACCACAAACATTTATAATAATGCCCGCAGCCAATGTATTTATTAATAATACCGACGGTTCTGTATCATTAATTGTTAAAAGTTCTTGTAATGGTCTCTCACAAGTAGTCTTAAGCTTTTCATTAGCCACTGGATTGTCTTCAACGATAACAAATAAACATTGCAATACAGCTATTACTATTTCTCTTCCAAAGACACCTGAATTCAGGTATCGGGGCAGAATGTCAAGAATTCGGGAACTCTCGACATACTTTATTGCTAGCTCTGGAATTATAAAGATAAATTCATAAATCAATTTACACTCATAAAGTACTCTGAGATTTTATGAGATAGACTTATAAAGCTTTAAAAATGTGAACAATACACAATTTGTTATTCATAATTACCTGAACTCTCACACAAATTCATTAAAAGATTGGTGCAATGAATAAATGTTTCCACATCTTCATCATTACTTTTGACATTTGTTGGTGTCCATGTTTCTCCATGCTAGAAACAGAAAGAAATTGGTAGTTTGAATGTATTGCTTTTTCACCTGAAGTGTACTATTCAATGAATTTGTATTTACCTCATGAAAATAACAGGTGAGTGGTGTCATAACATCTTGCTCCATCATTGCATCACATGCATCTAGATGTATAGTTGAAAGGTTCCTGAGCACACCAGCCGCCGCATTGCGCACGGAACCTGCCGCATCCATCATCAGTGGAGCAACAACTTTAACCAGCCCTCGGTTAATGATTTGATCCACATTGTCAGGTGTTTCAATAAACAGGGCCAGAGTTTGCAACCCACAATATTTCTCCTCAACATTTACAGACTGTAAAAGAAAATCTAAATTTCAGTCGTCTGCGTAAACTGATACATTATTCGTTATACAATAGAAAAATCAAAGAAATATTTTAAAATCTGAACATATACCTGCAACTGGTCCAAGATGGTTTGAACTGCAGTTTCCTTCGAATCAATTGGAACTTCTTCATCAGACACATCATCCGCTGGAACGCTTTTGGATTTATTTACCTTTCGTTTTCTTATTTTACCCATATTTACGACGAAACAAAAACCCTAAACAAATAACCTAAAAATCTCTATCACACGGCGGCACACGGGCACACGGCATTGTTTTCCAAAGTTTGACAGTAGTTGACATTGACATACGTCAGCAGTATGTCATTGTCATAAATGATGACGTTTGAATTTTAAGGAAAATCATAGATTTTACCACAGATATAGCTTAAGAAAAGTTAAAAAATATATATATTCATTAGGGACCATAGAGTAATAAATCATATTAATTATTAGTTATTATTCTAAGTTAGAGACGAACGAGCGTTGAAAAAAATATTAAAAAAAAAAATTACAATTAAAAAAAACAAATGCCCCAAATGCATTAGGTCCTGGATTTTTATGGAATGTTCTAGTGGCGAGATCTACACCATAGATCAGAGATCTACACCAAGTTAACTTTATTATTCCGTAGGCGGGTTCTTCATTTCATTCGAACGACCGACATACAAGTAGGTACTCGACAGCGACAGCGACAGCAAGCATATTTGTATAAAAATTGTGTGGAATGGGATAGCCTACACTTGTCGTCTAAGTCCAGTCCTCAGACAAAAAAATAACAGACTCAGTTTTCGGAACAAAAAATCGTGGTCGAATAAACATAACGTAAATAAATAATAAATTATAAAGTACGCCGGTACATTGGCCGGGAGACCGTGGTCGGTAGGTACATTACGTCAAATAAAAAAAATTGACTTTGTTCTGAAAACTCAGTTTATAATAATTTGTAGTCTGAGGTCTAATCACTGCAAATCTATTTAATTTACTTACCCCTTCCTTACTCACAGAAGTATAAGATTTGACTTAGTAAAAGTTTAAATGCCTACCAGAAACACCTAAGTTTCATTTTATTTATTTGCTTCGTTAAAACAGGTTTAGATATAATTGCTTAGATACTTATTATTAAGCTTTGCATATAAAACTCGAGTTAGATTCAAATGCGGCACCTTTATTCCATGCTCGGACGACCGCCTCATTTGCATAATCGTATGTTTCAAAATCTGGCCGCGGAACGACGAACTTGTCGGCTTCCCATACCCCACTAGTGAAGGTAATTTGAAATACATATTAAAAAAATATATCGATATTCAGTTTATTTTAGTTACAACTTCAAAGGCTGTAAAAAAACTTTGATACTCGTAGTTATGAACTTATGAATTATGAATAAAATCTCAATGCTTGTCCACTCACACATCTGGCACTAGAATTTCCTGTAAATCTTATAGTAAAATGTAATCAAGTACCTATAAATACACGATTACTGAAAACCAGTATTTCTCTTCTGTGTCTTATATTCCGGCTGGGTCAACGATATTTTTTACTTAATAGTATTAATTAATAAATACATACATACAATGTAACGACAATTTTGACCGTATTTTCGCGAATTACCAATCGACACTGACAGTACCTAATTCACCACTGTACCAAGTTAGGTGGGCGGGTATTTTCGAGGTAGTAGCTAAGCTTACAAAAATGTACCAATAAATGAGTCGATATGCGAGTCCTTCCCTAGCCCGACGACCGACGAATAAGACCGCGGCGCCCGGTAGCCGCCGCTCAAGCTTTCTTCATAAATCAAAAAGTTGTTTTTATGTCTTATCGACGGATAATCGACGGCGGCTACTGCACTCCCAGATACTGTGTGGTGTTCTACACTCCGCTCTGCTTCTTCCGATCAAATGTTAACGTCCTTTTTTGAAGCGAAACTTCTTAGTGGACTTCAAAGATAGATAAACGATAATAATGGAGAAGAGGATATGATGACATCCCTACATTATTTCTGAAGCTTCAAATCAACTTCGTTTGAAATGTATAGAGTAGGAAAATGGCTATTAGGGATCGGGAAGTCGCATCGATCGTAATCGCATGAATGCCGTATCATAACAATGCACTATGCAGCTCGGAATAATCATAAAAATAGCATCGTAATAAATAGAAATGAAAATAATATTTAAGTGCATGAATATTTCTCATGGCTATTATAATCAGAATCCTATGATAAATAAGTTCAGGTTGGTCGAAGACTCTACAATGTGGATTCGCAACATGGATTTTGACAAGAATAAAATTAGGCACTGGACCGGATAACATTTTTATTGGCACTAATTAAAGT
>LGAG01000291.1:551715-567980 GCA_001278395.1 Lerema accius | reverse complement strand
TTTGTTCACTGTTCATGACATATTACAACTTTGTACTTTGTAGTCAGAACGGTCTTTCTAAATAAATATCTAGGTACCAGGATTTAAAAATATATGAAAAACTTTTTTTGGACATTTTCTTTATCGTTTATATTCCAAACTTCGTTCAAAAATTCCTAAATGTATTTTTAAGATCGTATCTTCCTACACAAACTTAATGAAACACGCTGAAACACTAAATAATTCTTTCGTGTATTTACCTTCTCCGGTGATAATTCCTCCCAAGTTTACTCTTGTCTGATAATATTTCTTCTTTTATTTACATAAGGGCCATGATTCCGAGTTTATTTATACAAGTTGATAGATAAAGAGCGATAGGAAAGCGGCGCTCTTGTCATGAGAAAGAAAACAAAATAAATAAAGAAATCCGGCTCTTAAAACGACCGTGTAACACCGGGGGTAGCTTAGATAAAGCAAACAGCGACAACACCAAAATTTAACTTTTTACCAAGCCGCAGGTAAAATATGCAGGTATTTTTACCGAACTAACCTTTAATTTAAATTTTAAACCATTGGGTAGGTGACGAAGTTTGCCTTAATATCTGAAGATAGCAGTGTATGGGATTATACCACCACGCTGCTTTAATGCAGAACGGTAGAGAATTAAACCAAGAGTGTCATAAGTTTTTATGGCACTCAATTGTCTTCAAAATCATCATAGCTTAAGGACAATCATGAAACATCTAACGATAACAATCGCCACGACCTATTGTGCCTTTTGAAGTACCTATTAAATGCTACATCCATGTGTTTAAAAACTTTTTTCATTTTTCTTTTTTTTTTAGTTTCAGCTGTTTAAGACCTGGAGGAATTTTGCAAATTGCTTGCTACAAGCTACAATAAAGTCAATTATACCTACAACCTTTTTTTATCAGTAATAGTAAAACTGAAGTTATGAAATTCATAAAGATGAACGTAAAATTAAAGTAAATCTATTGATGATGTCAAACGCAAGATTCTGTGCACAATAATGTTTTCCTCAATCGCCTGCTTCCAATCTAACTGCGGAAATTACTAAGAAATTGGAATTCTAGAGTGTTCCGTAGGAAGGAACCAAATTTTTATTACCTACTTCAAAATGTTTTAGGAACTGCCATAATTACATTTAAAACCCTCAGACATACCTACATTGCTACAATCAGCCGCATTAACTTTCAAACTGTTATTTCCAATTTGATTGTGATTCTATAAGTAGGCAGGCATATTTTAAACTAGTGAATTAAAAGATTGTTTTTAAAACAAGCTTTGTTTACTTATTAATAAGAAAAAGAACTATAAAGTTAAAAACCTATCAACCGTCTATCACATCCGAACGGGTATGCAAAATGTCCAGTCCTTACTGCCAACCTTTAAGGAGTTCTCTGGTTTGGAAACAAACCTGGAGGTAGACCCACTAACTATCGTCCATACCACAATGAATGTGCAAAATTTCAAGTCCCTACTGTTAACCGTTACGGAGTTCAATCGTCTGGAGCCGATCCTGGTAGCAGTATCACATCATGCTTATTATAATCATGCATTGTCATCAGGACTGGACCAGTGTGTAAAATTTTAGCTCAATCGGACACCGGGAAGTGGGTGAAATTTAGCTTGCAAGATTTGTTTACAAACAGGACAGGTGAAACTAAATAAAAGCTTGTAAAAGTGGACAAGTGGTATGTACAATATTATCAGCGTGTATAATATATCCAAGATGTTAACGAAACACAAAAAAGTCTTGATGGTAGTTACGATAACAGCGATGAAACCGTTGCAAGAATTTAGAAATTTTCTAGAAAGTGACCTCATCGTGTATCGGAGCTTCAGAACTCTAGCTAGAGCGTGCCGGACACGGATGGTACAGTTCAAACTTGTAATTTGAATATGGTACACGTCTGGTTGACTTCCGGCCCGGCCAGACCGATAACGTGACTATCACAATTAAATTTGATAACTAATTGCATAGTTTCAACCCTTTAAACCAGATTGACATTTCGTATCATCTAGAAGCTAACACAGCAGCGTAGTTTGCAAAATCATTGCCATAGTAGTATTGTATCTTGATTGTACTAATAGGTAGGTAGGGTAGATACATAATTATAATGCTTGTTATGACGATAAAGTTCGCTAGGAAATGAGTACCTTCTAAGTGCCTACTTACGTATCGCACATATTCTCCAGTATGTAAGTAGGTATCTAATTCCTGGGACTCATAATGTTTTGTCTGTCTGTAAACATCAATGACATTATTCGTAGAATGTCGGAAATAGCGCTTCCGAGTAACTCTTGGATCCGATCTCTTGTGAGTTGTCGCCGGCTTGTGTTTATTTATACACATCTTAATCTGATGGCGGACGTCTTCAACGCGAATGTAGTATCACGCACGACACCGAAGAAAGCTATTTTCTCAGCGATAAATAAACCGGAGGAATTTTAAAGTGTTTATGGTAGGTATTAAAAACATTCATAAAAATGTATAGCAATGTGCAAAAAAGCGACATTACTTTCGTACTCAACACTCGCATTGTTTTGGCGCCGAACATTCCAATTATTTATATTATTTCCTCGTAAGAGATTAACCACATCATTTGTATGCGTACTTGTGTTAAAATTAGCATGTTTTGTATAAACACTGGAGGTTACTTTGGTAAGTTTAGCTATTAATAGGGTTCTTAATAAGCGTATTATATAGGCCAAACACGCTGTGACCGCATAGTTCTGCTAAAACGAGCGATAGTGTACAACTAAAACACGTGAACTTTTTATTTCGTTAAACACGCTATCGAGCGGCAGGTGTGCTTGGTAACTGGAGAGCGGAATCTTCGCTTTCGGACCTTTGCGGCATCGTCGACGACGTGACGGCGAGATCAAAGCTCAGCCGAGGGTCGACGCACGCGGCACTCGATTCTCGATCATCCCCCCCTCCGTTCCTCACTACAACAATATCTACGGTTCGATTCGAACGCCCTACTACTTCTACAGATGAGATGAGAATAGTTACAGAAAAGGTAGGTGTACAAAAAATACTTCTAAGCTGACAGAATTTAACTAAGCAGGTACCTATTAGAAAAAAGGTACTTACAAAAAATAGATAGGTACCTACTTACTCTAAAACTGGCCAAAATAGTGTTTTGTTAGCATTAACCCTAAATTTAATATTACATCATACTAATATTATCAAAGCTTTGTTTGTTTGTTTCCATACAATGATCATAAAAATGACCACAAAATTTTCATGCGATTCTTATCAAACGATACAAGTGATTTACGCGTAAGGTTTTGTATCGCAGAATCTTGCAGAGTAGGAGACCTAGCGCAAGCGCGTACATAGTTGCATTAGACAAAAGTTTAGCCAGGTAGTGCACCGACCTAAAATTGACAGCTTACAAATAAGAAGGTACCTACGTAAATAATTACTAGATACTTAAGCACCTACTTATATTGTCTGGAGAACTAATTCATTAATAACTTTGTCCAACAGTCATTTATCCCCTATATGTACATAGTTTAGTTACATACCTACACTTAAGCTTTATTTTTCATGATGCGTTCATCTCTATCGGCGCGCGCGAAACCTCAAAGAGAACCTACCTACCTACCTACCATCTTTGAACCGGTTATTGTTTACAAACTACCAGCGCATAATGGCTATAAATTGCTCCAACGAAATATCGTTCCTTCGTTATTCCTCGAAATGAAGGTACGTATTCCTTCCGCATAATTTGACAGAGCCGAACCGAAAAGCTTAACAAATTACATTTATGCGAAAATTGCTATTGAATTATCGTAAATTGGAAAGATTTAACATAATCCAAGACAACAAAACTGGATAATTAAATACATAACAAGCTGTTTTGAAATATCGTTGAATATAAATAATAACTTAAGCATAATTATTTAAATTAACAATTCATAAGCCGAATAAAGCTCAAAATTAAAATCTCTTATTTTAAAACTTTAAAAAAATTGTATGATAGATTAGATGTAGGTAAGATTAGATCTGTTTGTATCTACTCTATGAAGGGTACTGCTCCTAATGTGGTAGGTATAGTATTAAGATAGGTACAACGAGTAGGTGCTAGGTGTGTGTTCCATTGCCCATTGCACTGTCAGTGTGTTTAATGCCTGCTACACATTATTGGCCATGATGGGCGATTATACGCGAGCACGATAATGTGGAAGGGCCAATCGCCTGTAGTCGCCCATCATCGTCCGTAATCGTCATCGTGATCGCCGCGATCGGTGATTTAGCGGTTTTTTGGACACGCATCAAAGGGAATCGGTTGTAGTTGTGTTGCGCGCACACATTATCGCCGATTAGTATCACCAATTAATGTGTATAGGTACTTATTTTTGCTTTGTTTTTTTACGATGAATGCTCAAACTACACCATCTTGTCTTCGAATAATTTTTTATGACCTTTAATTCAACAACATTGATAAAATTGAAATTAAATGAACAGTTAGCTGCAACAAATTCCACGTCCATTTGGGAAGGCTGCCGCTCAATAAATGATCACGGACGATAATGTGGATGCTTGTACAATGATCGTCGCCGATCACAGACCATCAACGATTGTCCATCATGGCCGATAATGTGTAGCAGGCATAAAGCACATACCCGTGGGGAACACGGCAACAGCATTGGATTGAATTAATTAGCCACACCGCTTGGCGGGCGCGCCACTCACTGTCTTTACAACATAATTTGCACTTCGTGCGGCGAGATCAAAGCCGCGGCCGGTCGATGGCGGCGCCTTTGATCACGACGAGCCTTTGAGTGCCGCCGCCTCCGCAGGGCACGCCTCGAAATAGTCAATTTTGTTTGGACGCAACTTTTTCATGGCACGAGTGGTAACTTATTTTTGTTAGACTAAAGTCCTGTGTTACAGAACTAAAATAATATAACAGCTGTATGCATTACAATTAAATTATAATGTAAGCCAAATAATTAGTTTACTTTTTAGTTCCATTAGCTATTTTTACGATGACTACTCTCTACCGAAGAAGTCTGGTTTACTTAGGTAGATATATTATTTTTTAAATCTTTGAATTTAACAGGCAACAATTTGACAACTAAAAGCACAACAAAAATAATAAAGGGAAACGTGTTAACGTATTCCCCCGTTATGAAAGAGGTAGGTAGGTAAGTACTTTTTAATGATCGGTGTATCTACCCTAACATCTAAATAAGTGTAGCTGCAGTTAACGTGTTAGGCTGTTACGCTATAATTCGGGTTAATACCAAATGGAAAGTTGCGAATAGAGCGGGCAGTCGAAACGGTTGAGCGGTAGCCGACAAAGGGTTGAAATATAGACGTAATTAATTTGATGGCGCGGCACGGCACGGCGAGCCCGCCGGCAGCCGAGCCGCGCCGTCCGCCGGCACGGCCGAGATCCTATCGCACTACCACACTACCACTACGTAGTCTGCAGTGCAAACGCCGCGCCACTCTCGCTACACACAAAAGAAATGCATGGCGATTCTCAAATCCCGCTGATCAAAATCAGTGGTAGGTTGAATATTCATTGTTTTAAAAACCTTTTAGTTTAGTTAAGTTAAATTAATATTACGTGATAAATAGGTTCCACAGAAATGTAAGATACCTGCAGAAATGTAGAGTAGGTAAAGTCATGTTAGCTACATAAAAAATATCATCTATGACTCCTAAGTATTAAAGGTAAGGTCCTTGTTGCATGTTGCAATGGTAGGGACCCATTTAAAAAAATTCTGGGAATATGTGTATCGCAGTATTCGCAGCCTTTTAAATAGCGCCCTTTTTGAAACCAACAGCCCAGTGTTAATTTTGCTTTCGTATGAATTCGAACATCGACTGCATTGCACATGCAATACAAGTCGCTCATAGACTGGTCGGCTTTTAAAAAATTAAAACTAGTGAATGCGGGATTTCCAAAATAAAGTGTTTGTGTATAAAAATCTTTGTTCCTGTTTGTTTCAAAGCTTTCAGTTTGTATACCTAACATCTACTTCTTTAATATCTGTTCAAGTTAATTTTGGGGCTTCCCGCGACTCTACTGTCTTCTAGGTATATTTCTATCAAATGGCGCACCTACAAAACGTTTAATTAGTACCACCTAATCAATCTCTGTTTTTAAAATGACGTGAAGGAGAAACAATAGGTAGGTAATATCACTACCTACTACTTATAGGTAGGTATACGGGTACCGCGCAGCGTAGGCTGCCCGCCGCGGCAGATCAAAGCATGTAAGATAAGTAAGTATTCTCGACCGAGAGCCCACGCCCCTATTTTTGGTTACATTTTAACAGTTTTTCATCTTATCTCAGTCGTGAACGGACTTTTTGCTTTTATGGCCAATGCTATATAAAAGTGAATACTTTATTTAGCTAAGCGCATTTGTTTTCGTTCATAATGCTTAGATACCGGTACCTAATTAAACAAAACATTGAAATACCTTCGTTTATGATCGTGTTCGCTTATTTTGTATGATCAAAGGACATTTGTACCGACCGTTTCATATTTATCTACTTATACTTACCTACCTAATCAGATTTTATTATTATCCCAAGAATAAATAATGTTACGTAGTATTAGGTACCTTTAACTAGACAACTAGTAAACGCAATATAAAAGTTTAAGTAAAATATATAGGTAATTTGTAATGTCATTGCCCGCTTACTACATAGCGCAGTAGTTCATTACCTACACCTATTACTACACAAATAAAGCATTTTAAACATATCTATCGCCTTTGACTAAATAAAGCTCAGTGCACAAGATCACAACTGCTACTATAAAGTAGATCAAAGATTACATAGACATCGTGTTTTTTACCGGCTGGTAATGGTACAAGCACGTGACGAACATTCATGGCGCAAAATTAAAAGCGGCCCCTTTGATCTCCGGCTCGTATCGGCAACGGATCGCTGACGAATTGTCACCGTTGTTACTGCGGCCATGATGCACGGAACCGACAAAGGACGCGGTAGCACAAAGTCATTGATATAATTTAAATCCCTTTGACGAGTGCCGACATTGCCGCCGTTGCCGACGTTGCATCCCCCTCGAAAAGCTCCAATCCCCAGTAACGTCACGGTTGTTGCGCAATATGCCTTTCATTGGCAAAAAGGAACGTTTTGTCCATAGCTACGTAATTGAGCTTTGATGTTTTAAACGATTTTATTAGGTTTCGTTTCATAGTTGTTTTATGTTGGGCTTTTTTTCGTTACTGACTGTGAATGTTTGTTTTTAGAAATCAAAATATAAAATAGACCAATGGTGTCGTCACATAACCACTAAAAACTAAGATCTATTTTACACCAAATTATTATTATGTACCTACAAAAACGCTTTCAAAACAATGCAGGTAAGCGACCAAACCTGCAGCGAAGTCTGCGAAAAAAATTATGGAAATAAAATAGGCATAAAACTGCTGAAAGAATATTTTATGGCATCAGTTATTAAAACTAAATTTCGGTCGTACTTACACATTATAGTAATAATCACACTCCGAAGCTATTAAGGCGGAACCGCTTTTTTAAACCTTCCGACATAGGAGCGGGAAACAGGTTCTTGTGTAAAAAAGGCATTCGGGCCCGAGACTCGGGTCGCCAGATAGAGCGCACACAACGAGACTAAATATTAAAAACAAAAATTTAAAACTCTTTAAACTTAGAACAGGATTGATAATAAAACTACATTTACGTACTAACTTGTGAAGCGAACAAAATCTTAAGACACCTATCATAATTAAGGCAAAGAATTAAATATTTACAGTTTTGTAAAGCAGCTTATCTTGACTGTAGTGACCGGTAAGTGTATGACCGGCGCGTGACATAAACAAGTTTCTAAACAATGGAAAAAATGTAGAAAATTGTTAATAATTGCTAAGGAATAGAACCGCGAAAGACAAAAAGTCCATTGTGTCCAAACTGATACCTAATCCAGAAAGGTTCTTTTGTACTGTGAATTTTAAAATCTACATGACGAGTTCACAATAGACAAGTTCGAAAATAATCTTAGGCATAAGTTAGCCTGCTAATAACGAGAGATGGCGAACTCCAATGTTGTTTACTAAAGACATAAACAACGTAACATAATCATATCTATAGTATTGAAGAATATTATTTTTGACACTAATATTTTTGGAATATCCATGAAGACGTCGATATTTTGGTGACCCCTAGTTGGAGGTGCGAGGGGCGGACGGTATATGGTAATCGTACGTTATTACTCCTTTGAAGTACCGGCCGACGGCGACGCAGCGATCGTCTTTCTGTGGAATCAAATAACAATTAATAACGATTCTGCTGATCCAAAGTTTACCTGGCAATGCACTCAGAAATCTGCAACTTATTACGAGTAGGAGTTACCTATTCACAAGGACTTATTTAAATCAAAACTCAGTATAAATCCTTTAAAGCAAAATCCTTACAATTCAACCAAATCGATTTTTCATCACAAGCATCACATTAATAGCTAAGAATTATTTGACTTCTGTAGTTTTAACTCAATAAGTCTCGACTAAATTGCAATTGCAGCTTACATTTCCACTTCGATTGTGATTCATTTGATGTCATAATTTTTAGGCCGTCGTCAAACCATCATTATCCAGTACTATAATAATTACAATAAAATTTAATTTCAACGACCCTTTTACCATTAATTCTAATGGTGATAGTGAGTATACTCTGAATAAGTGGGAAGTTATATAATCCGATATAAGATGCGGTAGTAAAATAAAACGATAATCGTTGGAAATGCCCTGGAATGCAGATAGTGGCGTTTTATTTCTGCCGTTGAGTTACTGGCGGCGCGCCAGCTGCCACCAGTCGCTCGGTCGCTCCACTTCTCTCCACTCATGAACTGCCACTTGCCTTGCCTTGCCTTACCTCGCCTTGTTTTGCCTCGCCTTGCTCTTTCCATACATTGTTTCATACGGCCGATAAGCCTCACCTCGAGGCAATTTCCTAGGATTGACAAAACGACACAACATTGAAGTTTATCTATATCGTACGAGTTTCGGATGGATTAATTTTAAAATATTTTTTATAAAAGTAGGATTGACACTAAAAAATCACATGGAACTTTAAAAAAATTACAATTTATGAAGTTTTAGTTTTGTTACCTCATTTTTTTTAGAAAATACCGAAGTTAATTTTTTAAGCTTATAAAGTTATAAACTTACTTAAATATTTTTGAGTAGACTTAAAATCTTAGTTCATAAATAAATAGGTATCTAACCAGATTATAATTTGGCATTATCTGTTGGTCAAAGTTAGAATCAATCTTGATCAGAGAAGGTTACGTTCAAATAAAATGACACAAGACGATGATCAAATATAAAAGACATCGTAAATATTTTCAGTCGGGAGTCCTTCGGAGAAAGCGCACCGCGAAACGATGATGGGGCACGGACGGCGCAGATCCTGTTACAATGGCTTAGGTTGGTACATTTTATAGAAAAGCAAGGGCCGGTCGACTCAACGGTGCTTATCGATATTATAATGGATAGCTTGCCGAACACCGGTGAACAGCGAGTAACGCGTAACTCTAAAATGCCACCCAGGTTGAGGTTGAACGCCGCCACACTGTGCGTGGTGCTAGTGTTGCTATGTGGCCTTTTATTTTACTACTGATAGACACGTTTCAAATTTTAAATTACAAGGTGCGACACAAAAGTTTCAGTGCATGCGACTTGACTTAGTGACTAGAATTTATAAGCTTTAAGGTTTTAACTAGTTGCAATAGTAATAAATAACACCAAATATCAGTAGCATCGAAAGCAAGCAGAAAAAGAAACAAATGATATCATTAACACGAGTAATAATCAAACTTAAAATGAGAAAAATCAGGGTTGCCATATTTTATAAACATATTGCCTAGGTCACTTCCATAAACTTCCTTAATACAAATTCAATAGCTAGTTCTTCAACGACTGCGACAGCGGCGGATGAAAATATCGTGTCTTAGAGTGAGACACCCGTGCAGTTAGTAATTTTTTTTTCAAATTAAGAATATAATAATATATTCATATACTTCTTACACAGGTTTTTATGTCTATAGATACTGTTATATTAAGACTTTAGTTACATAGACATATTATAGTCGTAATGTGTTAATCGAAAAGGTAAATCCCATGCTGGTAATCTAGCGTAACGCGTCTAAAGATTTATTTATTACCGACATAAAACATTGTTTGTACTGTACGTCGTTTTTGGAATACGACCTCATCTTGGTCGCAGATAAATCGCCGACAGTAAACCTAACACGAAGAGGCCGTAAAATTCTAATTCGAAAACTGTTCGAAACGCAAGTAGGTAGGTATAAGTAGCTATCTCAATAAGGTTTTTTTTATTTCAAGAAATGTGAGTTCGAAAAAATAAAATTTTGATGTGTCTACTGAACTCTGTTCGTAGTTAATTTTACTGAAATATCTAAAAATAATAATATTGTAACAGATTGTAATGCCTATTGATTGGCACTCGACACATTGAGTAGGTACCTAACTAAGTTTCTAAATACTTTCTAATTGAATAAATAGGGGGTAGTATAAAATACACAGGAATTAAATAAATTTAAGATCTTCGAATAGGTACCTAATCACGGAATTATTAATTAACCCATTTCGTCTTATTCCACCCCGATTCGTGGTTTATTGCCCTAAGTGATTTGGCTGTTCTCATTATTTCATATCTAGGTGTATTCCTCAAGTCAGTTACCTAGCAATTGTCACGAAGTAATAACATTATTAGGTACTTGTCATTACCTTATCTACTGACTTATCCAGAGATTAAAGATAGATAAATGATTGAAAACGGCCTTAATAAAATCACTCTCTATTCATTCTGCCGAACAGATTTAAATAAAATTATAATTTAAAAAAATTAAACCAATTTCAAAAACTTAAAAGTACGAAATAACGGATTAGGGACATAGAATTTCTTTTGAGGTCGGTGAGGTTTTACTAGGATAACTATATTGCCACCGACCTCAAAAGAAATTCTATGTCCCTAATCCGTTATTTCGTACTTTTAAGTTTTTGAAATTGGTTTAATTTTTTTAAATTATAATTTTATTTCATACTTTTTAGTTTACACTTTTAACTAAAAAGAAGATTATTTTATTGTTATTGTGATTAATTATTATGCTACCTAGAATTTGACTAAAGTTTAAAGCAGTTTTCCCTTGAATAACATGCTAATTCGTAATCCTACATATAACTCGGACCATTTGGTCCGTATGAGAATTTTTTTTTTTTGGAAATTCGATTTTTTTTCGTGCGCACTGCTATTTGACCAGGGTTTTAAGACATTTTCTCTTTGACGCCATACCTGTAGCTCGTAATATTAGGCTATGCCGTCACACGTTTTACTCCATATCTCAGAAACTATTGAACCGATTTGGATAAAATTTATACTGTTCCCTAATTTGGAGTGAGTGTAGTTGAATAAAAAAAGAATGGTTCAAATCCGATCACTAGTTTCGGAGCTACGCTTGGACAAACAAACAAACATACCCACATACATACATACATACATACATACATACATCTATGAAAATTTGTATATTTGTTTAGAAAGTCCTTCTAGATAGTCCTGTGCAAAAAATTTGCAGTTTCAATAATATTACATACATACATGTAGAATTGATAACCTCTTTCTTTTTTGAAATCGGTTAAAAATCTTTTACATTCTTGCTTAGTCATTCGTAATTCAAACAACTGTCAAATTCGATCCGATTATGTTCAGGGATTAGAGTAGGAACGCTATATCTAAATGAGCAAAATCCTTGCCTAAGGATAAGTAGGTAAGTACGTACTATGACCAAAAACAATTTATGGGTACAATAGATTATAAAAATAAGTAGGTAGGTAATGGAAATTAGAAATTACATACGTAGTGAGTAATTGCACTCATACATTCATACACGTATGATTTGTTCTGCTCCCCATTACACCTTGTTTGCTGTTATGATTAGTTGAAGACTTAGATTTGTATTGTTTAGTCAGTAAATGCGTTTTCACACTTGTAAGTAAACACGGCACGAGCTACCTGAATCTAAACTGTTCTAAGTTTTTTATTTTTTACTAAACTAAAGTCGATCCATCAGGTCAACCATCTAAAATAAGATGAGAATACAAGAAGATCGTGATTAGAAATGAGAAATCGTTAAAATCATTTTAAGTCGATACCTTATAATTTGCTATACCTTAGCTCTACTAGTCTAAAACATCGTTTTTGTGTACTCTAAAGGGTAATAGGGTATTCAAGTGAATGTATAAATGAGTGTGTAGGTTCTACAATAATCTTTTTTGTAATCGGTGGGCCAGGGTCGACGACCGCGCGGAGGCTGCCAACGTAGCGGACCTATGCTCGGGCGCACCTTCCTATTACTGCCCTATACATCTTAACAACTTTCTTGAACTCACATAATGCGATCGTGCTTAATCATTGTTTGCATAAGTTTTTTACGTTAACTGTATGTGAACGAAACATGTGATCGGTGTTACATGCTTCCGCCGCATTGCCGCTCAAAATGTGTCAGTCAGTACCTACTAGTTCTTTTACTTTGGACACATTAATAAAACATTCGACATTTCATACTTCCCGTACGTTTATCATGGCACGCAAATGCTAAGGAATTTTAGAAGCGATACATTGTAGAGTTTTGGTACTCTACTTAACACCAAACGCAAAACACTTTGTATTGATATTGTTTATAAAACAAAAAATACTAGTCTATAGGTAATCAGTTATTTGAGATGATGAGATAATGGTCTATCTTCGAATCTATTATTTCCTAATGCTTTAGATTCTCGTGAAAATGTACTGGTGCCACCCTAAACTAAGATAGGCAAGGTACCTACATTTTGCGCAACTTGTGGGACTCCTAGTCACAACACCACTTTATGACCACTGCTAAGCCACTATATTCTCGGAGTCGTAAAGAAACACATAAAAGGCCAAAAATTCTCCATTTAACCGCTCACGTCCCCTTACACCAATTTCGGTAAGTTAACAGTTTTACTGCCTACAGGGGACATTATTTGGAAGTGTAGAGATACACCTTGCTAAAACAAAGAATTGGGTAGGTAGGTACCTACTGATACTGTTTTTGTATAATTTCATCAGTAGGTACTCTTTTTCTAAAGCAACATAATACCTACTACTATACTATTCATTAGAAAGCACTACGATAACTGACGACAAGTAATGTTAATGAAATAATAAATTACACGACTTATTAACATGGTCATCCTCTTATTACGTTGATCCGCTTAGATTCATTTACAATCAAATTATTAATTTTAATTGTATAAAACTGCAGGCAAACGGTTGAATTAGAGGTAAGTATAGTAGTTATAATAAACCATCAGATACCTAGATTATTTACTTTACATTTAATATAACATCAAAAATAAAATAAGGCAGGTAGGTATTTCCCGGAATTCTAAATTTGTTACCTTATCTCACTAAACGTCAATGTAATCGCTACATTCTCAGTACAACTTTTTTTTTTCAAATAGTAGGTATGAACGTAGTAGAATGTAAAGTTTATCAATCACCTTTAATATCAACACAACATACGCACAACTTTTTTAATGAAAGAACAACCTCGATGCGTGCCGCCGCGCCGCGCCGGCCGCCGCCGCCGTACGATCCCGCGCTCGCCCCTTCCCTTCTTCCATTCCAACCAACATCCATCAGATCAGTCAGGTTCAGTCACTTGACGGTAAGCGCGAGGGACGGTTGTACGCGCACGACTCGCCAATCACGACCGACATTCACGCGGACAACTAGGTCACGGGGTCTGTACGTGTATTGACAATATAAACTTATTTGTTTAGTGCTGTGAATGGTTAAAGTGGAAGTGCTCTCGCATCGTGATCAGTGGAATAACAAACCAGCGGCCCTTTTGAAGTGTAGGTGATGCGTGCGTGAGCGCAGCGCATGACGTGCTACGAAACGCTGAGAGCTTCGGCACCCGCCGCGGACGCTCCCATGGCGCACCACTTCGTTAAGTGGTGGCGCAACAAGTTCAGAAATGGATATAAAAAATTTAGCAGTGAGTATCCTCATCTACACCAAATTGTTTTAGAAATAATAAAAAGTAGTTATTTAATCTATTATATTAACCGACATACCACACAAAACAACATTAAACTCGATGTTTTGATGTTCGGTAAACCTATTTTAAATTCAGTGTTGTATTTATTTGGGTGTTTATCAATTTTATCTTGGCCTTTGCCAAGGACGTGATGTGTGTAACAGGCTATACCAATACAAAAAACACGCACTTTTAACGCCATTAGTCAGCATATTTTTACTTATCGTGCTAATAAATTAACCTTAGATATTATTATTAAATTGATTTTAATTCAAAGCAATATACCAATTAAAAACCATATTAAACAACTAGAATTAAATAAAATTTGCCTTGGAAGGACTAATCTCTCAGAAATATGAGAGTTAACAAATTTGACTGTTGTCATAAAATAGATAGACTTCATTATAAATGTTTATTATTTTAAATAACACTTATAATTTTGAATATGTATAAGTATATCGTCTATTATATTCTAATAATAAAATAAAAAAAGTTTATCCAATAATACTTGAAAGAAAATTCAATAACAACACAGCATATGAACTAGATAGTATATAATATAAACAGACTCCAAACAATAGTTTACAGTGAGTCAAAGACTACTATGAATATACTGAAACAGTGAGTTTTAGGCACATAAACAACAGATTACCAATATATAAACACTTATTCAATATTCATACTAAAACCATATTAAAATTAACCCTTTTAACTTTATGAATTAGTTCCAAACAGAGCTTGGCTGTTAATAAAATTACCTACATCAAAAATATTGAAACATCCGTTCTTAAAGCGAGGTAGGTACCACCTAATACTGCTTCAAAGTGGACTGAGATCCCTTTGATCTTGGTCTATTTAGTTACGAAATGTGCGTTGAACACTTCAATTATAAAACGATACCAAGTTTTTTCGTTTCAACTGACTGGTACACGTCAAAGTAAGAATATGTTGTTACGTCTCACATGGTGGTGCAACCCGTTTTCGTTCATATTTTGTAAGACGTAAAGTCCAACTGTCGTGATTTCGTGAAAAACACTTTTAATATAGTATAGTTTAGACGCAAACCCAGTCGCGGCGCTCATTTGATTAACTTCAAAGAGAAAAGTTGAAAGCGCGTTGCCGAACCGGAGACAATGATACCTTTTATTTGACATCAAAGAATTCACCGCCCCTCGGTTTAAGTTCTCTTTTTACATTATACGTATTAGGTATGCTGTGTGCATATTTTATGCGGTACCAAAACTTATAAACGATAAACCCGATATCTTTGGATAAAAGCTTTTTAGAAGTTGTTTTTTAATTTAGGCACATTTACTACAACTTAGGACTTAGTACTCCAGTAGTTCGGATTTGATCTTTGTGAAGTGCATAATGGCAAACAAAGCTGTATCATGATTGATAATTAGTTGTTACCCACATAATGTTGTTCACTTTGCAACAATTAAGCACTATTATAGTACCTATGCCTTTTTTCGTTACGTTGAATTGCTAAATATAGGTAGAACCATTAATTATTATAATTATTATATACAGCAGATTTTATTAGGTGATAAATAAGTTATTATGATGGCGAAAATCCATCAATAAAGCAATTAAGTATCACTAGAAAGTAGGTAAAAATATTTTAATTAGGTGCAGGTGATAAATAATATTTTTTATATGAGCATAATTGGGTATTATTGTTTAATTACTTTGGTACCGTCTTAATACTCATAAATCATATTTGTCATTATCGTTTTAATACACGGGCGGGCGATTTGATGGGATTAAAATATAATCGTAAAGAATTAGAGAAACTGATAACACTCACTATTCGCGGAACATATTAGGTACCTATCAACTTTAGTATTGATTTAAGTGGTAAGGTCTATTAAGTGTTTAGTAAGAAGGCTTGAAGGACGTTTGGCTTATACGTACTTGATTTATACGTCACATGTTAAAATCCGTCGAGTCGTTTGGGCTGTACAGTGTGCCAAAGAAATGGACTTAAGTAGGTATATAATATACTCCTGAAAAACATTACCTTGTTGTCGCATAGCATTCAGGCGAAAATGACTAAATTAAAAATTGGTAATGCTGACATGATGCCGATATATTGACCCCTTGATTACATCAAAAACAAAATTATTTATTCACTTAATAATTGTCCAATTGCAGG
>LGAG01000291.1:520103-546302 GCA_001278395.1 Lerema accius | reverse complement strand
AGTACAGTTACATAATGGTTATGTGTAGTGTGTTGCCCGTTACTATGACGATACCCTACCTACCTTCGTTTGCGGGTCGCCCCTCGCATTCTTTTGCATTGATTTAAATTACGTAATGAATGGTATTACAATGCCTTATGTTTGGTTTTAAATACAGTTAGATCGATACGTATTCAGTTAATGTTGCTACCTGTATTTACTTTGAAAGTTATGGATAGAAAGTAAATTCTAAATAGCTTAATAAAAATAATGGCGGAATTTTCGTAACTATAAACTTTAAAAATATATAGTACACATAAGCATTTAAATAAAATTAGACAATGTTGCATCAATATTGCTGATTTCATTGTGCTGCCAAAAGTACCTATCATCTAAGTGAAAGAACCTTATCAATCATGAAGAACTAATAATAGTAGCACATTTAACGAGTTCATTATTTCTTTTCAGTCGGTACAGAAAGCGAACGAACTGACACGGAAGAACTGGTTGGAAGAACGTCATCGCAATGCTCTGCGCCTCCGGACCTATTGCCGAGCGAGGCGAGAGCTCTGCTGCAGCCGACGACACCTCCGCCACTCCACAACCGCACGTCACATGACCCTTACTCTAAGAGATTACCTTCACCTCCACCACCGCCAGAAACCAACGAAGACAAACATCCTAGGTTAAGATTTGAGGTAAGATTATTCATTCATTTCATAGTAGTAGGAAGGAACGTTTATTTTACCAACTGAATCAATTGATATATTCTATGTTGCAAGATGTATTAAGCACATAATATTTCGTTTTGTTCCTTGTTTTGTAAAACATCGTGCGGATAGGGCCCTTTGCTTGATGAACCCCGGGAGCCGTAGTAATTTGCGGTTCGCGGTCTGCTTAGTATTGATGCGGCTCGAACTACCAATCTCATCTCATGAATGTGGCTTCTGCCGGCAGGAAAATTAGAAACTCGAGCGTCTTTATCGCGCTGTTTTTTTACTCCTAAGATTCTTGACGTACCGGATTTAAAATATTGTTGAAGAGACCCTACAGTTGAATTTAACTTTTGTCTGTGAAGTTTTTTAAAAATCCCTTTAAATAATTGTTAAAATAAAACCTTCCGAATTTCTACAATACTTTGATCTCCGCGTTCTATTTCAAAAATATTCTCAATCAACCACTCAGATTCTCATTCAAAAAGCTACAAAAATTTATAGGATATAATTATTTAAAACTAATCTTAGAAGAATTCTACTTATTACTACGAATAGTGTGTAGGTAAATACGTAGGTAAGCGGAAATAATTTCATTTCAGGGCGTTTATCTGTTGTAATTATAATATTACGCAGACATTGTAAAGAGCACGAGACATATCTCGTCTCGCCGTTCCATTCATGAGTCCCGCTATGGATTGTTGCTAGTTGCTAGTTCGTTAGGTAGGTATAGTTATTGAATAATGATATGAATCATCTATTTGTGTCATATCAGTCTGGCGTGCGGCGCGTCTTTATTCTCGTAATCTCTCAGATCGTAAAGGCCTGACTAGTTTCCTTTTAGAGCGCAAGATAAGGGCGCCGGTCCTAAGGACGCCACACGCGGCACAATGTCCGGCGCCATCGGTTATCTCCATTAGTTAGGTGCCCAACTGCCCACTCATTATAATCTAGCGACCTCCCGTAATGGATAGATCAGTGAAGGAAACACAAATTATGCAATAAAATACCTAAGACTAGCTGTCGCTAATATCTTGGTGCATATATTATGTACGTGTAATAGTACACGACAATTATAACGCTTACGTAATAAATGAATGTATGCAATATTTTATACCTATTGTTTAAGTTTAATACATAGCAATATTTGAGAATTACATACCATAACATCTGTTTTCTCATTTCTTACGATTGGAGATCGTTGTAAGTCTGTCTGTCTGCATTAGATACCTATCACAAATTTTCTATTATTTTTTATAATCAGTACAGTTAGGTAATAATAATAGCGTTATAAGTACCTACTACATTCGTAATATGATATCATTTAACACTGAATTAATTTTAATTTCAGGAATTGACATGTGACGTGGAACTCAAGCATCCGGAGCCCAGCAAACAACAGCCTTTACAATTCTCATTCACTCTTTATGATCTTGATGGACACGGTCGAATGACTAAAGACGTAAGTGTAAAATTTATTATTTTACAATATTTAATTTAACTATTAAACTTAATTTGATTCTATGATTTAAATTATGACGCTCTTATCTTACGCACTGCGCTAGCGGAAACTGTGTTTGTAACCTTAAGTTAAAAAATAATTATTTCCTGATTCACAACTAAAGGCTGCCTATGTTCGTCTCCTAGATCTTGTCTATTTCTATGATAAAATTCATCAAAATAGCTTCAGCTGTTTTACGTGACAATAGAATATTTACTTTCGTACTTATAGTACTTACTAGTAGGTATGCATGTAAATAAGATGACACGATGATAAATACGGTATTGCCTTTGATTGATCAGTTTCATATTGTTATCAGATTATACCGATATTACTTGAGCATTCGTTACACGACTACTTATAGTATATGTATACTTAGACACGACTGTGTAACACACGATAACCATTTATAATTTCCGCAGGATATAGCAGGCATCGTATCAACGATATACGAGTCGATTGGGAAATCGGTGACAGTCCCGCACTATGGATCTAAGACGATACAAGTTAGACTAACGGTGGTGCCGGAAGACGGGAGATCGAGGGGCCATAGGGATAGACGGGAGTGTCGTAGACGTAGACGACGGGAACAGCCTCCAGCGGCGACCGCAGCTGAATGCCAAGATAACAGTGAAGATGAGCACCAAGAAAGGTTTTCTCACGATGATGACGCATCATCCAAGTCATCATGTTCCGGTGAACGGCGGCTGCCCCCGCGACCGGCACCTAACTCCCGCTCAAGAACGCATCGACATGCACGCAGAGAGCAACGTGAACGAAAACACACGAAAAAAAGATCTGGCAGCTTACAAAGGAGAGAGCTACTCGAAATCATTCAGGCTAACATGGAGAAAAACCATCTGAGCTTTCAAGCTTCGAGGTAAATAACTCAATTTTGTAGTACGTAGTTAATTCTTAAAGTGCCGCTTGATTCAACTGGGGTACTTCTGCAGTGTTATTTCAACTGTAGTTTTGTGTTCTGGCATTGGCAGGAAGCCAAGCGACGCGCACAAACGAAGTAGGTACGAGAGTACAGAATTGCATTTAAGTCGTTACAGTATTAGAAGAACACAATGGAATTTCATTATACAGTTATCTCATGTTTTGTCTCAGATGATATTGCGGTTTTGAAAAAAATATTCTGTATTACGCCGAACTATTCGTACCTACATAAATATGCTTTTTAAGGCTTCAGTAAAAAGGTAAGACTTGTTGACTATTTAATAATTTTCTCTACATTTATTACAGAAAGCCCAGTGACCACGTAGCTAATGAAGAAGAGATAACGAGTAAATACCAGAAGCTGAGAAACAGGTCTTATACTGTGAGTGAGAAGCCTGCGAATGTGTCTCAGAAGCGAAAATCAGAACCTGGGAACGGATACCTAGACCTGGCGAGTGGGGGAGACTCAAACCTGTGTAGGTACGATCGTTACTTGCACGCGGTCATTTGTTCGTCAGCTCGCCACGCACACACGGGCTACCATCAGAAACAAACTCAGTCTACCCGCCAACCTCGCCCTCATACCAACAATCACCGATCACGATCCCACGACATCCCCGCTCAATCACAATCCACACAACCGAGAGTCCTTCAAATTATATTCTTATAGAACTCGAGAAAGGACACGGTCGGTTTTGACGGCTTTGTCCTCTGTTATGTGTGAGTGAAGTGAGTGCGTCTTAAGAAAATGTGAATTGTGGTTACCATGCGTTGTTTGAAACAAAATTGACGTAAGAAACTTGAGTTTTGAAAACATTTTGTTCAGAAAATGCCTAATTTGTACGAGATGCATAACGCCCGCTTTAATGTGTAAGCCTCTATGGTTATAAGCATACCTACGTTTGTTAGTTATGTACATACTCATAAGTATTTTACTTATATTAAAAACATTCCAATGTAAAACTTAGAATGTAATACAATACTATGTAGCATTTATGAAATTTCATTTTGCTTTATGTAAACAAAGAAATTATGTATGTACTCATTATTATCAAGTAGTTAATGTATGTGAAAAGAGCCTGAAAATTAGGCCTGATTGTATATGTAATGTGCCTTAATTAATATAACTTGCGACGATATTTTAAAAGCTTTCTCAAGTTATATTACTTTGATATGGAAGTTTAAATTTTTTGAAAACTATCAATGCTCAGTAAATTTATAAAATAACTTTCTTATGAACGTCGTATCAAATATTTGATCCAAATGAGCATTTACAATTCTAAAATCAAGATTGATAAAAAATAACAAAATAAAAATTAGAGGTTGGATATATTATTATATGCCCTTAGTGGGTTAATGGGTAATAGGTTATGGAGATGTGATTCCTATCAGCTATTAGCAACAATAGAGTCAACAAGCATCGCATTCCCACTCGTGGATCCTCTGCTTAAAGGGCCCTCAGTCATAGCACTGTAGGGACACCCACTGCATTTCAATATTTTATAATTTTCTTTTTCTAAAATATTGATTATGGACTTGCTCATTTGACGTTCACAAAGAATTATAAATCTTAACTCATTTTAGAGTTGTAGACTGATTTAGCTATAAGAGTTAGGTGCTCGGTATCTGAATTATGTAATTTCGTTTAGCATTTTTAACTGTAATCAGGTAATTACACAATTAATTAAAAATCTTTTGACAAATATTCTGAATCTTCATAAAGATTAGATGTAAGATGACTCAAAACACGGGTCATAACTCTCTCTTAAATTATGTATACTTTTTGTATTACCGGTATCAGTATTTATTATTGTAAGAATACAATTGAATCTCTAAAGTGTTTTATCTACCTCTATTTTTACTTTATTAGTGTATAATTCATAATTTATTAATAATGTAATAATGGAATCCTAAGTAATTTTACGTAAGTACTTATTTGTGATAAATGTACGAATCTATCTCTATTAAGAGATTAGAAGATTCATGTATTAGGTGAATGAAATGGGACCATAGCTATTAAGATATAGAATAAAATGCAGGTAGCTTTGGAATGTATTTATTAAAACTTAACATGGGTAAAATATATTGCTTAACAAGAGTTCGGTAAAATTTGGCAGTTGCTGTTGTCCCAATTTCAGTGTATAGTGTAAAAAGTGCTCGATCTTGTCAAATTATTTATTATGAAATATAAATTTGAGATTAATAAAGTTTTGTGCTTTATAATATACCTCTGCCGATTCTCCTTTCCTTATAAATGTAGATATTCAGAATTACTATCAGGATCACCGCAGACATTATTATAGTTATTTCTTTTGGAAGACCACATTTATGGACGGAATAGGCGTCTGGAGTTATGGTCACCTGTAAATAAAAAATATGATTATTTTCCAATTTTTGTTACAACTTACATCAATGACAGATATAAGCTATTTAGGTAGTTGCTCCGTAAAAAGAGGCCATACAAGTGTTATGTTAAACAGTATTTGTAAATTAATATGGAAAGTGTTTGAACTTTAGGTCAACTTTTTAAAAGTAATACAAGCCACATTTTTAAAAGTAATGTAACAAACGCACACTACCATGCGATTGATAGACAGACACAATCACATACACACATCAGACGGAAGGCCTTTTTGACAAACAGTTGACATTGATAGCAGATCTGTCAATCAGGGATATCAAATTAATCTATTTGACAAATAAATGAGTCACGTATGAAATTCGAATGCAGAGTAGGTTCTCTAGGTATAGAAAATACTAAAGTCCTGGCCTATCGGCAGCAAAAGTTAGTAAAGCCCACCCTTTTATTTGAATATGAATAACACAGACCCCTCCTATCTTTTGAACACGCCTTTATTATCGATTTTAATAACAGAAACTTTGAAAGTGATTTTGACTGACTTTCAAATGTCGAATCAATTTGAAGCTTTGCATACTTATTGAGGACCAATGACAATTCGAAAAAATAATAATATTTTTAAATAGCTCATTACAGTGAAATAACTTACCAACATATACTTAGGATCAGGGCGATTTCTCCATGAAAAAGAAGGCACTGAGTATTCCTCAAACTCCACATCTCCATAGGAGTGATTCTGTAAGCAACCGTGGTGAGTATGTCCTCCAAATGCTACTCTCGGTTTTAATTTGTTAGCTAGAAATTCCGTCGCGTCCACAGATAACGCGTCAATCTTTAATCTAAATTTTTTATTTCTTTCTGGTAAAGGAGGGGCATCGGGTTCTGTGCAATCGGCGTCAGATACTCTGTATAATGGAAAATGCTGAAAAAAGTTCAATATGCATTAGGTGTTTTTTTCTCTGCCAGAGTATGCTATAAGTAGTTTTAGGCCTCATCCATAATGAGGAGACCTATACTCAGTAGCAAACTACTAATGGGTGATATCAAGTCTTTTTGCTTAATAATATAATTGATTTAATGACCTATGGGTATGTAAGTATTACAAATATCTTTATTTTACTATATTTCACAGCATAAATTAACTTATTAAGTGGGTAACAGAATTTCCACCAACCTGCATCAGAATAGGCCGGCTGTAGGTAAAATTTATATTCATGCTTTGGCAATGCATTGCTATGGGATTTCGAGCACAATTTAATCGATCTGCAATTTAAAAAAAACAAATACTATATCCTATTTAGATATAACTTAACAAAATATTATGTAGTTTTTTCGTTAAAAGACTAATATAATACTTTATCCAATAGTTTGTAATGCTACTTTGTCATTAAGAAGACTTGTCAGCACATTGTTAAAAAAAATAGGCAGCAATTACAAGATTTTTTTTTTTCATATAGGTACGTATTGCGTATTTTATTATTCCTATAAGTCCAGTAAGACTCAAAGGCAAGAAGGTAAATGACCATTAAGAGTGGATTTGTTTGATTAATCGTGCTATTTAAGTTCAGTTATTCTTCGTACCTGAGATTTTATTTATAGAGTTTCTAGCACCTGTACAAAGTCGACAAGAGTCACCCTGCATTGCCATAGAATTCAAAAGAATAAAATGGCTATCCTTCAAAATGATATGTTGGACAGATGGTGATTTTAGCAGCTTAACAAATCTTTCAAGGGACCATCTTCTAATGCTGAAATGTATTATTTATTTAGTATTATTTATTAGTAAAAAAAATTAAGAATATAAGAATATTATTAAAAGTAATTACTTTACATGAACAAACTTTCTGTTGAAGATATGAAAAGTTAATGACAAAAAATACATTAAATTTATACTTACTTGTTATGAAATCCAATATCATGGTTTCCAACTGCGATATATATTTTTATGTGTTGTGGCATTGCAAAAATTCTATGGAAGCGTTCCACATATTCTTCAAACTGTTGATCATTGGTCCACTCTCCTTCATCAAATAAATCTCCTAAAAACAATTTTAAGTTCATTATAAAAAGATTGCTAAATAGCCATTAATAATAACTGAATAGTATGTAATGTACAATATTAAAAATATAACAGTTTAAAGTATATAGTATAAAGATATAGGGGGCATAGCTATAAGATATACATATACTTTACCTAAAATGAATACTACATCAGGTTCATGTAGATTAATAATAGCTTTAAAAGCCTGGTGCATTTGCCATTCTCTCCTCAGTTTATCAAACCAATGACCTCTATAAGGACCTAATAAATGAGGATCTGCCAATATAAATGCTTTAATAATCTGGCTGTTGTCAACGCTTTTATTTAATAAACTGGGCCAGGAGCACTGTAAATAATAAACTATTTATTTCACCATTTTAAAATATTAAAGTAAACATACTTTTACAGCTATATACATTTTTTTCTGATCTAATTTACCTGCAAAGTATGATAGAAAACAAACATTAAATATGATCGTCAAAGTATGATAGAAGATAAAATGTTCACTTAAATAATTACCTGTGCAACCACAACATAATAAATTAGGTATTCACAATAAAGTCCTATAAATATGAGTCCTAACAAATATATTAACAACTTTTTCGTTATCCTCCGCATTTTGTAAGATTAGCATTTTGTAATCAATATTGATTAATCTCTTAACAATTATATTCTATAGATATCCCGCTTAAAGATAAGTTTCACAGACCGGACCGGTACATCCACGAAATTTGTAAATTGCAGAAATGTTGTCTTGTTATCTACAACAACAAAAAATTAAATAACCTACAATAGGAAGAAAACAAAAATGACAAATCAAATCAACCCACAAAATCAACCCACAAAAAGTCCTAACAATTCATTGACGTTAATTTTTTTTTAATGGTTTATGGCTTGGATGCGAGTCTTAAGCCTTAGCCAAGGCTTGATATAATCAGAAACTTCAATCTTCAGATCTTTTCAACAGACTTTTCATTGACGTTGGAAAAAATTGTAGACAGATTACAAAACAGTGTTTATAAAAAAATCAAAATATCAATGTTCTGGCAACATTGTCAAATATACGATAGGAATCCGAGATAAAAAATAATAAATATATAGACTCGGTCTACAGTGTGTTTTTCTAACTACTCGAACGGCGTAAACTAAAATTAGTACTTATAAGATATCGATTGGTTTTTGTAGGATTTTTTTTCTTTGCAATCTGACGTTCGTCACCGAGTATGATCTGCCAAGCAATATAGCGATAAACGTCATTTGTACGGTATATTTTTTCGACTATAAAGCTGTTTCGTTCTAAAGACAGAGTCTATATATTTTCTAGTCTGTGGATACGAAATTCAAAGAACACATTCCTTTTCAACGACTACATACTAGGAATGTTACTTTTTGTAATTGAGCATGCATACATTTATAAAATTAAACCAAAAATGCACCAGCACTTTTCAAACTATGATTTTATCCAAACGTTTCAGATTTATGTAATTTTTGCCTGGGGTTGTCCAGCATTAAAATAAAAAGACATGAATAAAAAGCCTCATTTATTAACATTCTTACAAATGGTATTGATGATGTTGTAAAATAACGGGTGACAAATTGATGAATACCCATAATAATAAGTTTATTAAGTTAGTAATTATAATTTAACTTGAAGGTATTAGCCATATCTTATTAGAACAAATCTTAGGGAAAACAAAGATAGCAAAAATAATAATAATTAAAAACATACATGATAATGGCTTAATAAATAATGAGTAGGTAATTAATAATATTAATTATTATCAATAAATATTATTTAATATCACAATACCAAAAATTATACCATCCAAAATAAAAACTTATCTAGTACATACCTTCTTATTGTAAAATTAAAAACGTAAATAAAAAGTAATTTTTTGTCATTTTCAAAATTTACGAGCTTTCTTTTCATGATTATTTTAAATACATTATAATACTTACATAATTTTGGTTTTTAATACTTGCTATAAATTTTGCTGTATTTGGTTAAAATCAGGTTGTGTAAATGTATATCTTATTCTTAACAAATCTTATGCTAACTTACTACTAGATCTTACACAATGTTAAGATATTATTAAATAAATTTCCTTCAAATTAATTAGTGCGTCTTAATTGAGAAATTAAAGTACATACCTTTATGAAAACTTCATAATTTCAACATTCATTGAGATGTATACAGAATATCTTTTAATCAATTTCGATGCGACTTACCATAAAACTTGCTATTGAGTAAAAATATTAGCAAATTGACATTAATTTTTGCCTTTCCAAACATATCCATAATCGCGCAACCTTCATACTGTTTCTGTAATAAGTCTTGTATGTCTATTTCAATTTTTTCCATCTCAACTCCCATAAACTTGCCTTTTACGGTAAAAACGCCATTGTGGTCTGTTGGAGCTATTTCGAATTGTACGTTCTTAAACTGAGATGGCGATAATCCTTCTATCTCCAACAACACGCCTCTTTCGAGCAGTTTAGCGCCTGAATATTTCACTGTCAATTTTGATTTTAGTTTCTGCACATCTTTGCCTGATCTTCTTAAGCATGCATGTACACTTCTGAAATAAAAACAAATAAATAATAAACGCGAACACTTTCATACCCTTGCAGTAGGATTACCTGTGTGGCGGGAGCATAAACAACACAAATAACACATCACTAACACCCATGACCCGAGAACAAACATTTATCTGCCACATAAATATCTGCCACGACTCTCGTTTCGCAGGCAGGGTCACTACCAAACCAACTAGGCTATGGGGTTGTCGTTTACAATACCAACAATTTTTTTTTATAAATTACTTATTAGCTTTTGCTAAGCTATGCTGTTACTGTTATTAAGCAAAAATTGTGTTTCAAAATGAAATCATGCATACTTTTTCCCCGCATGTAGATTCGCCAAGCACGACTTGATATACTCGTCATATGACTTGCACTTTTCTTCGTAATATTTAGTTTTTTCTTGGAGGCTTTGCTTCGTGCGAGTGAGCGTACTCAGCGCCCTCTTCTGGGCTTGTCGGTACTTTCCTTTGTTACATAAGTCCAGAGCTATCGAGGTGATAAGCGCCTGATACCCGTCTTCTCTTGTGACGTATCCTTCGTCTTCTAGCATCTGCAGGTTTCGACGTAGTTTCGCGATGTGTTCGCGAAGGGACATCGCCTCGTCGGCTCGCGCTTGACCGGAATAAATCCTTCTCTGTACCTGTTCACTATACTGTTCTTGTTGCTCTCTCGTTGTTCCGATTACCAAAGCTTCCAGAAGATGTTCCCCTGAGATTTAATTAATAAATAAGTATTAAGTAATGCAATTATACATTTAGATCATCAAATATTGTGAATGTTACTGCGATTTTTTTCTATATATCGATCATGACATACAATACTGTTGGGTATACATATAAGTACAAAACAAAAATCGTGTTATATAAAAATAAAAGATTATGTTAGTAAGAGTTAGCTTACCATTCAAGAACGGTATAATGGCAACACAGAGTTCTTTAGTTTTTATAAAAAGTTTATTCAAATCTGTCATATCATCAGTAGGCGCTTGGAACTTGTTGACTAGTGCGAGACAAACTTCCAATCTAGCATTCTCTTCAGACTCCCCTAAATGCTGTAAAAAAATAATTTGTTTCATAACAAAATACTTCATGACAATTGAGTTCTCTTGTGCCACGTTCAGATATAAAGTACAGGTCAAAAATCAATCCATTTTAAGAAAAATGGATCTATTCTTATATGGCCTAGGGTATTTTTTTAATTAGAAAATTATATGTAACCCTACCATGTCTCCAATATCCCGAGAGGCAAGTCTGCCGACGCTGGGAACCTCTCCCAAATCATCCAATAGTTCGTTAAGCCGGTCGTTGGGGTCGGCCGCTATGATGTCCTGGTATTCCACTAACAGTGCATGAGTGTCCACTATTTCCTAAAGAAAAAGACAAACTTTATAAACAAGGAAAAAATATTTTTAGAGAAGAATTTACAAAAAAAAATTTGCTTAATAATTTCGTGTTATGTTACGTTTAATCCATCTAAAATAAGGTTTTCAGCTATAAAATTAATTCTCAATATTCTATCTGTCCACAAATATGAATAATTATATTCTTACTTACCAAGTACAGTATACCGTTGTATACCATTACTTTTCTTATTACTAATAGAAAAACTTATGTATAGATTTTACTATTGAAAAAGGTCTTAAGTAGAACAAAGTAATATTTATTACCTACTTTATAGACTTTAAAAGGCGGCTTTAAGTATCAAAAAGATGCCTATTATCACACATGCTTATATTACTCCCATTTACCTGAACAGTGATATAAATATGAGGATGATGCAGTAGCGTGGCTTCTGTGTATTCATCAACGGCGAAGTACTCCTCTAGCGTCGGTCCGCGACAACATCTCCGGAACAATTCCTTCATCTTCTCATGACACTCCACTATGAATGGGTTCAAACATCGAAGATGGCTGGATTCCTCGCCGAACTGATAACATGATCGAGTTTTCATGACAAATGATATCGCCTAGACTGTTAGAGTGTTTTAGTAACTGTGTATGTAGACTGTATAATAATTACAGTATGGTTTTATAAATAAACATTTCATAACACATTATGTATACTTCCTTTTTTTTGTCTTGATTTAAAAGGTAAACAATCTTGGCACAACTTTTATTTATTTCATTAATTTAAAAAAATATTTGGAAGTATACAGAAATTTATTTTAAGATTAAATTATTGTTTATTCTTTAATTTTTTAAAATTTGTGTCTGTCTTATTTTTAAATCGATAATTACATAAAAAAGACAGTGTAAGATAGTTTACCTTTTAAATCAAGACGAAAAAAACGAGTTATAAATGATCTGATTTTATGTTCAAACTAAGTAATTTTAGTACCATCTTTTCAAAGAGCATATTAGAGTTTACTACGATAGATACTCACGCCTTTCTTAGCAGCGGAAAAGTGCAATATTTTAGCGACGGACGCCAGGTTTTTCCTCTGGTCCGTGGTTAACGCCGCGCCGTTGGATAAGTTGATGATATGAAATGCGTCCGGCGCTACGATCGCTGCGTTCAGGAACTGGTAATACACTAGATTTCCGATTACCTGAAATAATATTATGTTAACTGTAGGCCCGAAACTTGTCAATAACTCGTAGGTAATCAAAAAGAAAGCTTAACACGTAAATAATACACTGCATATTTGGCAACTTCTTTACTAGGCTATAGATATTGTATCAATGCAAGAAGTAAATAAATAAATGTTTTGAAAATCTACTGTTGTTTGGAATATTTTTTACTGTATCAACATGAAAAAATAACAAGGTTATTTAGAATAATAACAAGAAAATTTTGGAAGTTTTACATAAACCCTTAGTAAATAGTTATAACTCAATTATTATAACGGAAACCATAATTAAGAACATGGCTATTATACTTAGAGAAGAAAATGACCTACTTAACTTACCTTTAAAATGTCTTTTTCTGGTGTATGAGGGAACTTAGAAGTGAGAGCTCGGTGTAGCACTCGAGCCATGTATGTGATGCAGAACGGCAAGAGTTCAGTGGAACTCGTGATCTTGTCCAGAAACATGGTGACCACTGTCTTGAGCTGGGCCAGCGCTACTTGCAGCCGAGACTTCACTTCCGAATAATTCAGGGCTTCCTCTTGAGTCACATTGTATGGTAATTTACTGTAACATAAAAGTTTAGATAATACAATACAGGACAGAGTAATAAATATGTAATACAAGAAGGAGTTTCGTTCCCCGTTTCTTCTCCTCCATGTCAAAGCGCCTTTACGAAACGGGAGTAGATTGAAAGAAAATACGTGCGTATGTATTGATACCTATATGAATAAATGATTTTGAAATAATAAAGAAACCTGCCTACTAAAAAGTTTTTTTGGAGGATGGGGGCGTCGTCATAAAATAAATTGATGTAGCCTACGTCACTCTCACAGTGAAGACGAATCCAATAAAACTTTTTGAAATCGGTCAAGTCGTATAGGTAGTCATTGTGACAAAGATAATATTATGGACATACATACGAACGAAGAATATTACCCTCTTTCTGGCGCAGACGGGTAATAAGCACATTGTAAAGATCTTATCGCTGCAGTTAGAGCGATTACTTCTAGACAACATTTGGTCAAGCAATATAGAGTGCATGTTATTTAGCGATGTATACCTCGTTTTATTTTATCGTGATTTAAAAAGTAAACAATCTTCCAGTGTCTTTTGATTGTAATTATCGATTTAAAAATAAGACAGACACAAATAAATAAAAAAGTAAACAATAATTTAATGTTAAAATAAATTTTTGTATACTTCTAAAAAATTTTAAAATTAATGAAATAAATAAAAGTAGTGCCAAGATTGTTTACCTTTTAAATCACGACGAAAAAAACGAGGTACAGTGAGTTTTTCAATGACTTTTTTGATACTTACGATATTTGTCCAGTTTTCATTTCAGTCTCATTCCTCCATGTTTTATATATTTCTACAGGACCCGTTTCTATGTTCAAGTCCTTGTCTTTCAAAATCTTTTCAACAAGCGGACCAATAATCGTTTGAAGACTATTCAAGCCAGACAATTGCCTCGAAAGACTTACTGCCATCTTCAATACTAGTGGGGTGGACGCAATAATATCAAAAGGCTTGGAAACCTTACAACTAATTTCTTCCTCCAATGTAAATCTGAATAACTTCAGCAATAAGTACTCATCTCTCGCGTATGCGCCAAAATTATAAAGACTCAACACGACATTTTGTAGGAAAAAGTTCGTTTTATTCTGAGGAATACAGAATAGAAGCTTCGAGAGGTAAGTCGGATTCGTTTGAAGTTCATAAAACAAATGCTGATAGCCATCCAATAACCTTTTGCTTTCCTTCGTCAAAGATTTCAAGCCTTTTACGGCAGTCGATATGGTTAAAAGGGATTTGTTTTCGTTACGGTTGTGAAACACCAGCTTTGTCATAGAGTTGTGTTTGACTAAATTATTCAATTTCAAACCATGAGCGGCGACATCTTGCAATGCAATACGATTTTGTACTAGCAATCCAATTTTCAAGTCCATGTCATCTATTTGTTTGGAAAGTTCCTGATTTCTTCTAATAGATTGTACTACTTCAGATTTCAAAGTTTGTAATTCTATTTCTCTGTCGTAGTCTTCCGTGGCGAAGTCTAGTACGGGAATGAATCTTTTAACGACTTTCAAAGGAGGGTTTGGGGAGTAAAATAGTGAGGTAAACGCTTGCCGCGCCCGTCGTCCCCTCCAAAGAGCTTGGATCTTTATTATGTTTTGTTCCTGAAATTTAACTGATGTTATTATTTAAAACACCGCAAGGCCGTTGCAGCTTTACAATAACCGTCGTTGTCAGTCAAATACGCAAATTAGCGCCATCTAGTAGTATTATTACGACAGAAAAAAAATAATGTCATAACTACCCACATCGTATAATTATGGAGTGGTATAAGATAAAAAGATTTTGTTCAATTGGACACACTTAATATTTAAAAAAAACAAAATTATTTATTAATAAAACATTTACGCTATATTTTTCTTTTGTAATTTTTCCTCTTACCTGAACTTTATACCATGCCCAAGGGTTCATTTTCCTTTCTCTTTTCAATTTAGCTTCAATGGCCTTCATTTTTATGAGGGTACCAAATTTCCTTTGAACCAAAATACGTCTCCACCACGATTGAATTCGAATTATATATTCCACATTATCTCTTAGATATTGTTCTCTTTGTATATTTTGTCTTAATAGGTAGCCTCTACAATATCCTTGAAATTTAGTTATAGTCATTTCAAGAACATTTTGTCTGTAGGTATTCACATGATGTTTGTTTGTCTTCTCAATCAAAACTCTCACATCTTTTCTGGTTAAATAACGAGCGTGGGGGACAAATCCTTTTGGAGTTGTCCAACTGTAGGTATATGATTCAACATCAATGTACAGTATATTCCCTGCTTCTGTATGACATACAATCCACGAACAAATATTATGGCCTTTCTTTTTTAAAGCTTTTGAGAACATTTGGAAATATATGTCTCTGCAAGATGGTTCTATTGTTTGTGGATCGGAAAGCAGAGGGCACGAGAGGGCATTCCAAAATTCTTTAACATTATTTTTTAAGATGGCTGAATTTAACTGAACCAGGGAATCGGTCAGTTCTCTTGCTTTCATTGACTCATAGTTAACTTCGTCTACAGTTTGAACAATATCATCATACCAAAGGTTTTGAGTCTCTTTACTCAACAGTTTCTTTTTTAAAATCCGCAGGTACAGATGATATTCCTCCCTGTGCAATGTAGTTGGTAGTTTCAAACAGGGTGTTTTTAATAAGGATATTAAAGTATCCACGTCTTCTTTTAAAACTGCTTTGTTTATGTTGTCTATCACCATTATCACTAAAATTGTAAGAAAGATAATAAATGAAACCCCTCATTTAAGTTAAAAGCAATTCTACTGAAAAAAAATTATACATACTCGTATATGTGGCAACACAAGTTCTCTAATTTTTATTTTTTTAACAACTAATACTATCCAAAATACTTACGATCCTCATTATCATCGTCTTTCATATTCACTAAAGCAATAGTGTCCTGGATGTCTTCTAAAGTCAGCAATGGGCATTCACACTGTTCCCTATATTTCACATCGAGTGCAGTCACTAAGGCTGAAAGATATCGTCGTCGGCAGTGGAGGCGAAGAGTATCTAAATGTAGTTGCTTTGAATTGAGGGCAGACCAAACTGCCTCTTCATCACTTCTTTGCACGGCTTGTGATATACACGCAACCGCTGTCAAGTAATTTATAGAGGCTGCAATCTCATTCTCATTAAGAGATCTCTCAACCTCACATTTTTCAAGCCGCATCTCCTCAAATATAAGAGGTATCGCAAATTTGTCAATTTTAAAATTGAAATTCAACGCTGGATTGACTAATGCTGCATACAAATCATCAGGATCACCTTCATCTAAGACTGCATTAATAGTTTCAATTGCTGCTTTATGATCTTTATGCTCAAGAGCAGCGTGATTCCCGTCATTTATAATGTTTTGAAAGAGCTTATGCCAATTTGTTATACTTTCAACATCAATATCTTTGTTACTATCCATTATGTCTTTAACAACATCACAATAAAAATCTATATGATCAACCTTGTAATTCTTCACTTTAACCCAATCCTCATTAAAGAATTTATGCAAACTATTGACATCATTGCTTTTACATGCCGAACAAAGAGATCTCCACAGAAATTTATAATTAGTGGACGTAATGTGCCCTTGAATCTCAACTAGGGTTAATAATTCATCATATTCATCTGGTACGTAACTATCATTAAGGGAATGATTATGAGACGCTTTGATTTTTTCAAATTTAGCCGCTCTCAAGACTTTCTTATATTCATCAATTAGATGGTTTTGAATGTATTTTAATTTTAGGGATGGGTTAAGAATAGCGGATGTTATAGACGAGTCAGTATCCAACAGCATATTTAGATGTTGAATATCACTATCCACATCAGTGTTATTGTCAACAATCTTTTTTGATAAAATGCCACCAATTTTTTGGAACATTGGAAGAGGATGCTCACATCGTTGTAAATCTTTAGTCACTAGATCAAGTTGTTCGTCTGTAAGTAAAGATGTATTACATAAAATACAATGATTACATTGAGACATAAAATAATTAGTATACATACAAAATTATTCCTACCTGTAAAAACTGCTTTCCCAAATACATCATGGATTATAGGTGCTTTTCCAAGTTTGAACAGATGAGAGCTTAAAGCATGGAGACAATAGATGACCCTTGGCATATTTTTTTTATCATATATATCTGTAGTTTCAGGTTGAAAAGTCTGAAACAATCGAGTACCAGAACTTATAGGAAGTAATGGACAAGGTCGAGAAATATAGGGGATAGAATTATCGAAAATCCACAAGTAATAAGTTACCGTAAACTAATGAACAAAGGGAGAAAAATTCTTAGACAAAGAAATATTTTATCTGTATTGGGATTGGGACAGCCTAGAATACTGATTCCAATCCCATGCTGACAGAGGTGACCATACATAGGAAAATTCTTACTCATACTCTCTCTACAATCTACATACTCTTCTATCTTGAGTGACATTGCATCAGTGCTGCAATGCCATTCATGCCATTCTTGTTGATGATTTGTACAGCTAGTGCTGACCACTTATTATCATGTAGCTTGTTTATTATACATAGGTTTGGTTAATTATTTTTTATTTACATTATTTACTTCACTGATATTTTTTGTTACTTACCTCCGGCAACTCAGTTTTTTTCAGTACTTGCAAAAATTTATTAATATTATCAGTATGTTTAAACTGCAATCCAACTACCTGAAATTCAAATTTAATATTTTGATGGATTACCTGATTAAACATATTTTACAATACATACATAATTATAAATAATTTAATGCACAATTACCTTATAACGTCGCAGATCAATGTCATAAATTTTACTCAAGGGTAATAACTCTGGTGAAATAAAGTGACCCAGTTTGGCTAAATATACACCATTACGTAAACTTTCCTCAAATTCAACAGCATGGGGTAATTTTTCCTTAATACATGCTTCCATCCAAGTTTTGGCTTCCTCTAATCTACATAAATATTCGTACGCTATAGTTCTTTGTCGTATGATATCCATTTCTTGGGCACTTTTGCGAACTTCACTATCGCCTAAAATATTGTACATAGAATAAATATAATTAAAATCACATTAACAACTTAATAATAACGATGTAATCACAGTAAATATTCTTTGAACAGCCTAGCTGAGAAATAACTTAATAATAAACTTCAATACTTACAGTCGTCAATTTTTCCTATCATTGTGTCTTCAGTTTCTTTACCCATTGTCACAATTTTATTGTATTGTTTTCATAGTTTTATAGCATTTTATTGTTATTATAACATTATAAATCAACAACAAACAATTCAACTTTCAGTCTCGTTTTGGATTTGATTTCCAATTTTCAAAACACTTGCGGCGGTTGTACCATAAACTAAGATTTTTTTCTTTTTCACGTCGAACGTCAAGACAAGTTTTTTTCGGCTGAGCACCACTAATGCTATTGTATTATTACTTTATGGGACACCACATTTCGTGTTTATTTATTATGATGATTGTGATAAATAACAAAAAAAACATAATACCAACAGGCTATACTCAACTAAACTTTTACATACAAGTAACAAAGACAATAAGGAATACATTGAAACGTGGACATGTCACTTGACAATACGACTACCTAGTTTGTGCAATACGATAATAACACTACATAGTTTGTGCATAATAATTAGGTACTTATATCATGAAAACTTAACTAAAAGCAAGGAGGTTTATATCATGATATGATACCTGATTGTTTCCCAATATGTCACATATAATATCAGTGTCTGTTCTGTACCTTTCGTTTCATTTCATACGTTAAAATTACATTATACACATCAAAAGATTTTTTCTGTTTATTGCATTATTGTCATAGTTAAGTTAACGACTTTGAACTAAAATGGACGAAGAAATAGCAGCTGACTATGAACCAAAATATGAATTAGGGCTTATCTGCACATGTGTTTCTGATGACGGTTCATCAGAAAAAGTTGAGATACCGCCTCGCAAACAGTTTATTTTGAATACTGTAGCTAGAACTGAGAGTTATTTGCGTGAACGTCGTATTCCTGAGTTGATTCGGTTTCTTTTCACAAAAATTATAGCCGAGGCTTCTGAAAAACCTATATCTTTTCTCGAACAGCTTCTTGATGATTGCATGTTATTTCGATCTGGTCATGGTTTAGCACCAGTCCTATTTGAAAAAAGGTAACTATGTATAATACTTACTCAAATACCTACTACTATGAATTACACACAATTTATCAAATAATGTACTCTATAAGTGGCTTAGAGTAATGGATTATTGGCTGCTTTTGTTAAGATATTGACAACAAAAACAAATAAGGAAAAGATTTTTAGAAATAATTTTATTTGCAGGCATTTAGAGGCGATTGTGAAAAGTTTTGACCCTGGAAATCGAGGCTGGTTGAGCGTTGGTCAAATGCGGCGATTATATACAACTTTGGGTCTTACCCCAGATTCTCTGGATGAGTTATATGACGAAAGATATCCATGTGATTTTGTGCTGCAAAAAATAATAAAAGCTCAGGAAAGCGAATTATTCGATTTATTGTCAGCTGGGATGGCCAATGTTCCAACTCAAGATGACAAAAATTCAAGCAATTCTTCAACGTTTATTACTTATAATAAATAAAATAAAATTGCATATTATAAGAAATTGATTAAACGAAACGTGGTTAATTAAGAATGATTGAATATTAAGCTTTTTATCATTTTTGTCTGCCCGTTAAGTTTTGGTCAACGAGTTGAATTGATTGAATACACTTTAATCATAGAACTCAAGAATATCTATAGAATAATATTATGTTAAATTTTATTATGCCTGTGTATAATCTTATGCCTGCTATACATTATCGGCCATGATGGACAATCGTTGATGGTTTGTGATCGGCGACGATCATTGTACAAGCATCCACATTATCGTCCGTGATCATTTATTGAGCGGCAGCCTTCCCAAATGGACGTGGAATTTGTTGCAGCTACTGTTCATTTAATTTCAATTTTATCAATGTTATTGAATTAAAGGTCATAAAAAATTATTCGAAGACAAGATGGTGTAGTTTGAGCATTCATCGTAATAAAACAAAGCAAAAATAACTACCTATACACATTAATTGGTGATACTAATCGGCGATAATGTGTGCGCGCAACACAACTTCAACCGATTCCCTTTGATTCGTGCCCAAAAAACCGCTAAGTCACCGATCGCGGCGATCACGATGACGATTACGGACGATGATGGGCGTCTACAGGCGATTAGCCCTTCCACATTATCGTGCTCGCGTATAATCGCCCATCATGGCCGATAATGTGTAGCAGGCATTTGCTAGATGTACATCACAGAGTACTGTTATCTATATTCCTATAAATTTATATATCTGTGCTGATACCATGCTTCAGTAAGAGTATGTATATTATAGTATTCTATGGCTGAAACATAAACTGTAACTAGTGACATTCCCTTAATTTTGAAGTTTTCATTGTCATTGTCAAAAAAGCAGAAAAGTTTTTAGATAGGTACTATGAATGATACTAAAAACTAACTTGTTAAGTAAAGTGTAATGTAAACAAAACATTTAAACGCTTAAACAATGAGAGAGTAACAGAAAAATAGGATCAATAACTGCCTAATTACCATGTTCTTAATTGGAATTTTTATTCATCTCACTTTTTTGTTTTCTATTTTCGATATTTATTTCAAATCTCCTATTGTAAAAAATGTGGTACCATACCAACCTCTTCATGAAGCACTTTCAGATAGACTTGTATTAATTGTTATAGATGGTCTTAGAGCTGAATCATTTGTTAATTATACAACCATGCCATATATAAGGTTCGTATGTTCTTTTTATAATCACTACTTACTAGCAAAAAAGAACGCAAACCACCAGCCAAGCCGGCAACAACTATAATTGTTCTCATTGAGTAATAATTATAAAATATGTTATGCGTAAAGTTACAAAAAAGATTTTAAATAGTTTATCTGTTAATCCTCAGATCTGTAGCAAACACAAATGGCAGATGGGGAATATCAAGCACAAGAGTACCAACTGAGTCAAGACCTGGTCATGTTGCAATTATAGGTGGATTCTATGAAGATCCATCTGCAGTGGCTAAGGGCTGGAAAGAGAATCCAGTAGATTTTGACTCAGTTTTAAATCAAACTTCGTATGCCTGGTGTTGGGGCACTTATGATATCCTAGAAATATTTACAAAGGGAACTGTGGATGACCACATTGTTATTGATACACTGGATCCATATGATCAGTCTTTCAGCTCTGATAAAAACACTACTCTCTTAGATAAATGGGTCTTTGATAGAGTCAAAATATTTTTCAAGAATGCAAAACACAATAAGAGGATACTTGAAAGAATGCATGCCAAAAAAATAGTTTTCTTTTTACACTTATTGGGTACTGATACATCTGGACATACTCATAAACCAAAAACATCGTAAGTAAAGCTTGATTCTTATTCTTATGTAGAGACAAAATAAATATAATTCACTACTAATGTGTTAATTTGATTGATGATTGATTGATATTTATATTATGTTTATTGTCTGGATAAAGCATGTAAAATGTTTCGTAACAAGTAAATACTGTGCTTCTCAAGGTATTTCTCACTAATATTTACATTTTAAGACAATCTAAATCCAAGTATACCCAACCCACATTATTATTATTTTTAAATTTTTCAGCAACTTTTTAACAACAATCAAGTTTGTTGATGAACATGTCAAGGAAATTGAAGAACTTATTAAAGAATTTTACAATGATGATGGAAGGACAACTTTTCTTGTCACTTCAGATCATGGCATGACTGATTGGGGTAATTTAATCTTATATTTTATCATCTAAATGTTTGATAAAAAAATATTTATGATTTTTTTATTGCATCTGTATCAATTCTAAATTTTACATTATTCAATCAACTGCAAAAAAATTTTGGTATGCTAGTTTTATGATATTTGTTTACTAGATTTCAATAATATTTTGCAGGATCACATGGCACAGGTGACAATCATGAGACACAAACACCATATATAGTATGGGGAGCGGGTGTCAAGCAAGTCCAAAATAATGTGAACATCTTGGATCCTGAATCACTCAGCATGTCCTTGGAACATAAGTATAACATACAACAAGCAGATTTAGCTCCCATCATGTCAACATTTCTTGCAATTCCTGTTCCAGTGAATTCAATAGTAAATATGTATTTTAAAATTTTATACATAATCCTATAATCAAAACAAAATTTCATTGGTACCAACATAACAGTAATTTCAGATGTTAATTATTGATGTTTATTAACTTTCTAATTATCCAATACCTATTGACTGGTGTGGAGTCTCAGTGACGCTAAAAGTTTATTTATGCCCTATACACTAGTAGTACTTTAATAATCTTGTATTTCCTGAAAAGTATAAAAATGTCAATACTCTCTTTTTTAGGGCGAATTGCGTACGGAAATTTTCAATATGTCTCTACCAAATGAAGCTAAGGCAATATACAGCAATAGCAGACAGCTTTTATCACAATACAACAGAAAAAGACTTGATATTGAAGCGAATGTGATAACCTTATTATATAAGCCATTTGAAAAATTTACTAGTCAAAAAATTGAAGATATTGTGGCATTTGCCGAGATGTTAATAGAAAATGGAGATTATCAACAACTTATTGAGCTAAGCAAGGAAATCATGGAACTCAGTTTGGCTGGTTTAAATTATTATCACAACTATTATCAACTCCCACTTCTTGTTACTGTGACATTATCATTTATGGGATGGATATGCTACTTGTTAAGAATCTTGTTGGAACAAAAGAATTCAAATCAAGCTGAAATTTCTATAAAAAGAAATCCAAGGTCAACAGATAGTTATATGAAGATAAATTCTATACTGAAATTTACATGTGTATTACTATGTTGTATCATTACTACTCTCATCTATGGTAATAACTTTATATTGTGTAGTTTTTTGTTTTTATTATTTTGTGTGATTTACTTTTTGTTATTGTTTCAGTTCAAAATTTGCCAAGTCAGTATTACATTTATTTTTTGATGCCTGTTCTGTTATGGTTCTGTGCATTGCACCCTATTAACTTGTGGCTTCTAACTGCAAGACGGTTGAATAGTAAAAGGACTATATTTATACTCAGTCTACAAATAATATGTTACATTATGGGTTCAATAGCAATGGTAGGTTATATACATTTACTGCATATAAATAGGTACATATTATTATATTTATTGTCATAGTATATAATCAAGCTAGTGCATAGTTAGACAAATCAATGTTGAGAGTGAGAGCCACAATCTACTTTAGTTTTTTACTTTTTTGGGCGGAAACGCATCAGTGACGCTTTAAATGTTGCCTATGTGTATCAGAAACTCATACCCCTGAACTTGTAGGGATTCATCTACTTGTTTGTCGTTATTTCCATTAAAAAGGATGACGTCATAGTGATACCCGAAAGTCCTAAATTATGTATCAGTTTATAATGATGTTACAAATTACTGTACTTTAATTTTTTCAGGCTCTTTCATTTTCATACAGATGGATGCTTAGTATACCACTGATGGGCATTGCTGTGTGGCCTCTGGTATCAACTAGTCGAAGACATTTGAACAATTTAGTGATAGTAGCATGGCCTGCTGGGTGTTTATTACTTAGTGGTTTTTCTTTTACACCAGTTGTGGGAAAGAATGTTTTTATCGAACTAGTGTAAGTCACTACAACAATCACTTCTATCTAAAGTGCACAGGATGTCTAAAATGTCATTTACCATGTAGCTAAAATGCTAATTGATAACTTTGGTGGGTTAGTAGCCAATGTATTGAACATTCCAACGCCGATAACTTAGCTTATCGATAACCATTGAAATCCATAAATATTTCAAGATAACAATGAGGATTCTACTGAATTTAACGTTGCAACCGCTTCTAATGCGATCGATATGAATATAAAAAGAATAGAACTATAATATTCTTTATAATGATTATTCTTTTATAAATTCTAGAATGTAAAGGTAAACTTTTTTGCAGAATAGTAGCGGGTCTTCTGTGGACAGCAATATTGTTCATATTTCTAAGGTATATGTTGTTACCACATAACATGAACAGAAAATTGAAGAGAGATGTTGTTGTATGTATCATACAGCTGGCATTATTGCTCACCTCGTTGTTTATAATATTTATACAATCAAAGAGATTTAAAAATGAGGAACCTCTATCACAAACCTTTCAAAGTATTTGTTGGGCTATTTCAGGTGAGTGGTAACAATAACTGCTAGGAACTTTTTCTTGTACATACTTATGTGGAAAAATATATTTATGAATGTTTTCTTACGTTTCAGTTGTACTACCGCTGTTACCCCTCATGTATACGACAAGACTGATTAGTCGAATTGTAGGGATTTATTCGTCAATCTTCATATTTTATTTATTATTGTCAGTCTCACATGAGGGACTTTTCATGGTTACCTTAATACTGAATATTGCTTGTTGGATTTTCATAGAATGTAAATTAATAGATATACAGAATGTGAAGGTAAGACACATTGTACATTTTATAGTTATAACTAAGCAAAAAATCAGCAAAATAGCTACTAACCGATAAGATTGTCGACCAAACATTATGTGCGTCTTCTTAACTAATTTTAAGTTTCTACTTAGAACTATTCCAATATTTTTAATTACTTATTTCAGATCCTAGAATCCTCGTTTGACGACGGTAACATAGCAAACAAAAGAAACTTAATCAATTTTGAGAGAAATATAAGCAGTAACGATTTCAGAAGAGCTTTTATTTTTGTATCCTTTTAACTAAAAAATTTATTATTCAATACCTACTTTTAGAGATATGTACCTATACCTACTACTGGATAAAATCCTTAACACTCGCTACAGACCTTATACATTATTCTAGCTTATTTCGGAACAGGAAATATAGCATCTTTGAATTCATTTGAAGTACGATGGGTGATATGTTTCACCACATCATTCCAGCCATTCATTATGACTGGATTGATTTTAATGAAAACTTTATGCCCATTTCTAATTGTTGGTTGTGGTTTTAGAACTATTCAACATTTGAGTAAGGTAAGTTACTTTATGATAACATCCAGGGCACTTATGTCATAGTGAATGTAATATTAAAATAGTATTTCAAAGACCTCCACTTATGTAATGATAAAAAAGAATTATCATCTCGAATTTAAATACTTTTTTTTTCAAACAGGCGCCAACTGGGTATTTGAATATCATAGTACTGATCTATTCAAATATAATGGGGATTCTACTGCTTTATTATGTAAAGAATACTGGCAGTTGGCTGGAGATTGGAACTTCAATATCACAATATGTTATAGTTCAAGTTATAACTGTATTTATAGTCTTGATGCATCAGGCCTCAAGAGTATTGACGGATGTAGATGCTTTTAATTTAATTATGTATGTTGTTAAGAATGGAAAAAAAAATGTTTGAATTTAGACTGTTTTTTATTGTCTGTTAAATAGTTTTATGGTTATTGGTTACTATCGCCTATAAGCAAGGGCAATATGTTTAAAAGTTCAAAGGCATGATATGATACATATTATATTTTGTTGGTATTAACACTTGAATTAAAAACTTACATAATATTATATAACTTTTTTATATTTGGATGATGAGTACATCATAGATTGAGTACAATCACAACCCATAAATTACTTAGCATACCGCAAAATATAGACAAAACTGTCTAATAATAGTGATTCATACATAGTTGCACTAGTAATTGTAGACTATGGTGATGGTGCTTTTTGATGCTACCCTGGACATGTTGTTAGCCTATCACTGATAATGCAGTTTGAACTTAATTGATTTTAGCGTGAGTTTTTGTTTATTTGAGTACTGTAGTGTACTGATCGAATAGCGCATCAATCTTTGTGCGCGTGCGTTTTGTCAAG
>LGAG01000291.1:496436-509632 GCA_001278395.1 Lerema accius | reverse complement strand
TGTATGTCTTTTTCACTTTTTGGAGGGTTCCGCACTTGAGGTCCTTGTCGAGGGACTCTGTGGAGTTGCGGAGGTCCAGGGTTCGTTCTTTGCCGAGCTCGAGGTGCAGGTTGTCCTGCTTGGCGAGCGGACATACATTGGCGACCATGTTAACGTTCTTAGACCGCGGCGGCATGTACCCGGAGTTCACGTTTAGCGGCGTCTCTAAAGGGCTTAACCTGGGAAAAAGACAGAAAACATGCTTTTAAATACATAATTATTACATTTTTAATACTTTTTGTACAATTGTGCATTAACAAGTATTGATCTTGTTACATCATCACTGACCGTTATAATTCAAATAATTTCGAAAGTACCTGCGCAATAACCGCAACTAAAACCGTTAAAAACCTTTAATAGATACTTAAACATACCTATTCAAGTGATTGTGCTGTTCATTGAAGGGTGAGGTGTCTGTAAAAAAAGGGTGTCGAAATCTCCGAGAGAAGAGGTATCCGATGACGAAGCCGACCATCAGCGTGACGAGGCACGACGCCACCACGGCCGTCAGCAACGCCTGCGCGCTGTAGATGTTGCCGTCAGCTGCTTCCACCGTCAACAGATCTGAGGACGAATACTTTTACGTAAGTATCAGAAGGGTTGAACCTTTTCTTTTAAGCATTCAACTGCGCCAAAAAGTAAATTATTTTTGCGTGTATTTATTCTGTTTTTTGGAAGGTCTAAAGCCCAAGAATGTTAGGTATGACAATCTTAAGCCAGCGACCTGAATAAATTATGAAATTAGTCATATTCAAAGAGCTTGTAATAAAAAAAAAATACGTTTCAAATTTTGTATAAACTGTGAAATTATGTTAAGACGATATATTAATGTGCAGAATAGCAAAAAAGGGTATACGAACCAGTTTCATGTTTGTTATTGCTCGGACTTTTTTCCTCTGATAGAACATTTGTTTCGACAACTTCTATTAATATCTCGTTTTGAATGTCGTCCTGTGGTCGTAGTTTGGGTTCGGATTGTCTCGGTTTCTTCGTAGCTGGGTTCCTATTGCCGTGTCTATCGCCCGGGATTAAAGCCGGTAGCTTATTGCAAATGTCAGTCTTTCCTGTCTCTACGTTCTGTAAGAATCTTTCAGGGTTCGGGAATTGTCTGTTTCCTACCCACGAACATTGCTGCTGCTTCGAATCCCACGCGCAATGTGGATCTTGTAACGCGACGCAGTCCCTGAAAATGTGCAAAAAATAAATTATAGTTGTCGGCTAATAATAAAACCTATTCATCAGGCATTTATTTTTAGAAAATAACGCACGCTCTTACTAAACCCATAATTTTTTTACTATAATGTAGTGGTTATAAATGTACCTGCATGATTGAACGTTCGGGCAGTGTGAGAGAGTAACTGCTTTTATAATGTCGTTGGACGCAACGATTAATTTCTCAGTAGTAAGTGCGACGTGCATTTGCTTGATGGGAACTCCCGGTGGGAGTGCTTGCACTTCAGATATGACCGCTGTTCTAACAGGATTTTTGCTATATTCATCAACACTCGCGTCAAATACACCTTCATTGGAGGCTACGTTCACAGCCTTGATTACTCTCCCATCGTCGGTTCCAATATACATAACGTCGTACTTGTTCCCATTCATTGATTGCACTTGCGGATGTATTGCAATCGCTGAGAAACGATATTGCAAACTGACTCTAATTAGGATCGGCCGAGCCAAGAACGACTGAACCGCGCGGTCCATTAAAGGGTGAGTCTTAATGAAGTTAACTGCTGAATCTGAAAGAGTTCTACTGTCCTCGACGCAAGAACCCGGCTGGGGTTGCGGGATTTTTTCTCTTTCTAAAGGCAACCAGTTCGAATTCATGCTCTCTTGACCCTTGAATGATCCTTCGAACGCATCTAAGATGTCCCTCATTGCAAATGCGCAGACCGCCGACCCACCAATGGCGTTTTGTGGTGTTGTAAAAACCGCGTAAACTATGTCGTTTCTATTGCTCCCGCTGCCATAAACTCCATTAATAAGTTCTGTGGTTGCTTCTGCAATAAAAACCAAGAAATGAGTAACACATAAAGTCACTAGTGCATTTCTATTGTATTATAGCTACAACATGTTTCCTAAAAATACTTACGGATTTCATCGAAATAAAAAGGATAATCTCCTGGTACTGAACAGTTGAGACGAGTTTTCAAAAATGATGTCCATCTATCGCTAAAAGTGTGCGGACCGCCTTTGTCGTTCAGACACACTCTTGCTACTCTTGAATATACCGCCTGAGATAAATAATACAAGACAAATTAGTAAATAATTAGAGCATCTGTATCTAGAACAATCACATACAATTTTGCTGTTCCAATTAAGAAACAATTTAAAAATAAAATGTCACCTTTCCGCAATTCATGTATTCGACGGCAGTTTCACGATAGAAGAAGTATACGTGACTGGTAGACGCTACGGCTCCGACAAAAGAAGGATCGTTTAGTAATCGCAGGTCTGAATGCTCCGTCCGGACTGGTTCTCTATAAATTAATGGATCCGTGCCTGAAAAGTCCGCCGCCGTCGCAGTATACAAATGGCCATCTGTAAAAGAAGAGACATCTAACGTTTAACGAAACATTAATTCCAGTTGATAGACTTAATCTTTCTATCTCGTGTTCTTTGCGGTTTTTGGAAAATTATTTATTAAACACTTCCTTTGTGAGGTAAAACCAATTTTATGTGGTTTTATTCCGAGCCTAATGCACTTTTCATGAGCGCGAAATAATTGTGGTCTCATTGTAAAGTCGAACACATTTCTTGCACGTTATGGCAATTGCGGTTTTCGTGGTATAAAAGCATTAAATGGGTAAGTGGCTATAATATTAGGTAATGTAATAGTAAAGAAGTGTTTAACTGTACAGGCTATAAATCGATTGGAATCGCATCTTCGTGCGTCGTGTTCGGTGCAACCCCTTCGCCGGCGCAAGCGCAGCTTAGTGCCCTTTAAGCATTTTGCCATCACAACATGTGATCATTTCATAGTCAGGAAATAGTTATCGATTGTAAAGGTCAGTTCGTGAATCAAATAAAAATTCTTAACCCAGTCCCTTTAAAAGTAACGGAGAAGTTTAGGACTATGGTTATTTTCCGTTTGAAAATAACGTTATAAGTATAGACATCTACCCAAATGTCATTTGTTATTATAACGGTACGACGATGTATTATGAAATCTACTTACCAGTAAATATAGCAGTGGAATTATGTTGAGGACTGTATGGGCAGCGACCCGTTCCATCGAATTCTTCTAAGTGATGGTTTGGCGGATGACGAGCGTATCTTCGACATAATGGCTTGTAAGCATTAGTGCCACATACGAGCAGGCGTCCATGCGACCGTGCTGCCACCCGAGGGTAGTTTTGGCATTCATCTGCCGATTTTCCTTTTAATTGACATAATTCTCTGTGTGCGTCTGTAGATTGCCACTCCAAACGCTGCGGATAAATTGGAAAATTAAAAATATTCGAAAGACAAATGAAGTTAAGCGGCACTTGCATACTTTTAAAATTGTAAGAGTTAGTTTAACTGAAATATTTTCAAATATGTCCTACAGTAGGTACCTACCTACTACTGAAAATTATTACAAGTTTCTGAAAGTATTTCAAGTAAATGTTACTTATAAACTACTTTACATAGGATAAAAAAGTGTTATACAAGTTCTACGACTACGACTGACTCGGCTAACTCGCCTTCGCACGCTTGTAATTTCAAGGCGAAAGCTTGTTACGCAAACTTGCACAGATTGCTATAACTTGTTGCCTGCTTGTAGTTTGATTGCAGGCATTGTGGAGCTAAAGAAGTGTTCTCGACATTCAATCCGTGTCATTGAAAGACATCTAACAATAAATTTGATTAAAAATTTATACTATTTTGTTCTTTAACATCTCTAATTTGCAATATCTCAAATTTTCCATGTTGATGAGGAAAAATGTATACGTAAAGAGACTGCAAGTTTGTTAGTATAAGATGTGTGTTTATTATTCCTACTTCCTCTGTTTACATTTACAATTGGCGCAACAACTTGAAATCGCATTCAGAAGATATTGAATAGCATAGCAGCTTTGAGTCTTTGAAGACCAGAAATTACGGAATTTTCGGTATAACGGAATACGTATTTGTATCGGGATGGCTCTTTGCCAATTCGTTTTATATCTTCCTGTTACCGTACCTACGTCGTACTCACATTCCTTTTGCTTTGTAATATTTAAAAAGGAATACCAGGAATTCGGATTACGAAGGTACGAATTATTTCAAAGTTTAAAATTGTTTAGGAGGTTCAACACAATTCTCATTTTTTGTCAGCAGTGACATGTGATATGGGGTTTATTCCCGGCAAGTCATACCCGTATGTAGAGCCATGTACAACATTGCTACAAAAAGAAAAAATATCTTTAGCTTCGATCACATAAAACGAACGAAGAGCTTAATTTAAAAACGTTTAAGATAACTTTACCCAACGTTTGGTTAAATAACAGTGCTCTTAGTTAAAACAAATATTTCGTCCTAGTAGTAACTGTTTATGACTATAATGGGTGTCGTAAGTTATTTTAGCAGATAGTGTAATAATTTCTAAAGGTACTACGAAAAAATCCACCATTAACGACCAAAAGCAAGAAGTGTCTAATGATGGTCACTATATAACGCCGTGGACTATTATAACGAGTTCACTAGTCCTAGTAGGAATGGACACATTAAATGGTAATTTCAAGCATTTAAACACAAACCACACAAGCTGAGCTGAGACTACGCGTAAGAATGCATTACCTCGTCTTCCGCCTGCGGTCGTTCGTGACATACCTACCTACTATATTTGTATTATATTATTGTTTATTATATACAATTATTGTCCACACAACAATTTACCTCCGTTTATGTTTGGCGTTAACACGAAACAGATTAATATTAGACGATGCTCTTGGGTATTTCATTACATCATGTAGGGTGAAATAGTTTCCTTACAACATATAATACTGAGATTAATATTATTAATTATTACGCTGCTGGGCGTCTTACATGCGTAATGCCACGTAATAGTATGAATCACTGTACTTGCGGTTACCAGTAACAATATTTAAATTGTAGTTAGGTAGTTATAGCTCTTACACATGGATTGAATTCGTAGAATTACCTATAGATATTACAGATATAGAAAAATATATTTGCAAACATACACCAAAATAATTTATAAAAATATACCTATGGCGCTTTCAACTCAATTAATTTTAATATGGTGCGAAATTGCGTGCCTGTGAATTGTTTTTTTTTTTTTAATTTATTTGAACCTTTTCCGATGTTCTAACAAAGTTGGTACCTGTTTTACCTACAATTACTCATACAAATATAGTTTGCAATTGTAGCTCGTACTGTCAATTATCAGTGCTCCAAATTAAAAGTACCCACGTTATCAGATAACAACAGTCGTTGTTCCTCTGATAGCACTCCTATCATTCATGACATTATTTTAACTCAGGTTATTAAGGCTGTTAAATTGACTACTTCACCAAAATATGTGCGCACAAAGGCATGTTAGGTACTTAAACTTAACTACGTACATCATTGTTACAAAATTATAGACTACTAACCTGATCCAGATTTTCAGAAAGATCATAAAGACTTAAGTTGTACACCGTACCCCTGAAACAAATAAAAATACATTTTTAGGGCAAATCGTACTTAAAAGTACCTACGTATTATGTATAACATACATTTAATTCAAAACTGTGAAAAGAAAGAACTGTATTTCAGTGTATTCAATTAAGCGTGTTTTTCACGAAAAAAAGGGATTATAACTATTATAATTTACTCAAGAAATATTTCAGTGTTTTTGTTAACATAAAAGGTTTTCTTACCTGCCACCGACTAGAATTGAAAAGTCATCTTTGTCTAAAATACGAAAGTGATGAGGGGCGGTGCCGTTACCCACAAATTGTTCTGATGTTTCTTCTCCTGTAACAATAAAAATAAAATCATGAAAATAATACACATTAAATTAGAGCTTATAATATTTTCTTAGTAATCTAAGTTGTGGATACTCCTGTTATAAGGTGGTGTAACGAAGAAAAACAACTCATTTAATACCTATCTCCTTTAATGATGTTTAAAATCAAATGTTAGTCAAGCACTTAAATGACATAATCAGTGTTTCTTGGAAACATCGAGAACTATTAGTTGTGTATTACATAACAAACACACTTAGCGAACTTTAGCCTTGGATTAGCAACCTAACATTAATAAATATGGGATTAAAAGACAAACAAAAAATACTTTATTACTCGTACCTACACAAAATGAGGTTAGAAAAGTTTATTTTTTTTTTGTATGCATTTTTCCGAACCTGTTGTACTTATAAATTTTGCAAGAATTGTGACTGTATTTAGGATAGAGTCGGCGTTCGACCGAAGCCGCCACAAGACTCGGTTTGACCTACGATTTGTGGCTGACTGCCCCGTAACGCCGGCTGTATTTAGTTACAGTGGTTTTTGTTATTTTACGCTACGATTAGTTCTTTTCGCAATTTTCTTTTTATATCTGCACTTGGAAATAAATTTGTTTAATTCAATTTATTTCTGCGTTTAAACGACTTACTTAGAGTCAAGTTGAGTTAGATACTTAATCATTGGTGTAGATACAACCCATTAATTAAGATTAGATACAATGGAACTAACTGGCAATTAAAGCATTAAACTGTGTTTATACATTTAAAGGTGATATTTCTCAAGATTAAAGGCTAAAGGTTATGCTCATCCTCGCGCTTATGTCTTGCCTACTACATAACTACCTATATTTGGCTTAAGAGATGTGACTATAAGTAGGTACCAACATAAATATGAAAATGAATGGCTTAACATTGGGTATAAAGGAAGGCTATAATACCATATAACAATGCCTTATACAGACAAAGCCGCCGGCATCATATTTCTCTCAGCAGTCACACTCAATTTAGTACAACTGGGCTACTAGTTCAATAAATACGAGGGTTTTAATATACGCCCAGCAGGTACCTATTAGGTAGTAACCTACTTCGAAGAAATAATTTACATTTGTACCATAATAATAAATTTAATTGTGTCGTAATTTTATACTTTTAGTATTTAATAGATACCTTTAAAATAATTATGTGGAGCAGAGCCAAGTTAATTAGCTGTATCCTGACAAACAATTTTTATATTATCTGGTAACTGAACAAAGCGTGATTTCAACATTTTTACATTTAATTGAATAATGGTATTGTATTCCAACAAATTTTCCCTGCAAATCCAAATCGTTTTTGTGCCGATCAAATGAACAATGTTCCATTCTAAAGCGATCAGCCAACAATACCAGGCCGCGATTTCATAACAATAGCTTGTGAAATTTTCACATGTCAATACTAATGTATTCAGCATGGTTAGGTCCGTTTGGTTGGTAGACCGTTAGCCATTGCACCTGTTGTAGTGGAGCGGGCTGTCGCAACGTATTGCTTTGTTTTTGCATTCGATGTAAACAGAAAAGAACAATTCTCATATATAACCGATTCTGACTTAAAAACGTGATAAAACACCAACAGAATTGAAGTGAGCAAAGGTTGAAACAATTGGTTCATACAATTGATTGTTTCTGCCTACTAAATAATAGTAAATGTAACTTGATTTTATGCTGTAGAAAAGTATCACGAAAATTTATTTTAGGTAGGTACTTTTATAAATATTTTTTTGGTAGAGCGCCACGGACGTTTACGTAGTAGTTTATTTATTTATTGGTATAAAAATAAAATATTATTGCTCTAACATTTATTATCAAGTCCAATTAAGGAGTATAGTTCAACAAACTTTAAGTTCACCAGTTCATTCTAAATATTTAGATAATAAAATCGTAAAATTAATTGGATATAATTTTTATTTATATTATACTGTACACCGCTGACTTTTAAGAGGCATGTCAAACATTTTGACCCTTTTTTATTAATTATAAATCAATCTCATATTACACGGATAGTCTGAATTTACGCTCCAACTACGTATAACACAAAGGGAAAATTAGAGTAGGTATACTCCCTGTATACTCTATATTTATTAATACTGATGTTATTAAGACAAAGAAAAAAAATATTAAGGGTAATTGTTATTTATTATGAAGGGGGTGAATAAAAGTGTGTTACAAACACAGGACAACGAATTACAAACCTACAAACACGTTTATAATTTTTTTTAATACATAATGTTTGTCACATAATTTTAACATGCAGTTTTGATAGTTTTAAAGTAAAATAAATAATAAAAAAATAACGTTACCATGTTTGATGTAGATTCGAGCGTTAGCATCGGGCATCCACGCTTGAGCGGTGGACGCTAGAAACACAAGAATGGCGCGGGCGGCGGCCATCTTGGTTTAATCCCTAGCTTTTTCTACACGCGCCATCTTCCGCTGCACCCTGCAACAATAAAAAATTTAAACTTAACTAACAGTTTTGATTAATAACTAAGTTTCTGTCACGTTAGGATGATAAGGGTAAGCAATTAAGAGAAAATTAATTTAGTTTTTTGTGTAGTTTGGATACTTAGATTTAAAATGGAGTTAATTAAATCTAAGACAAATTACTCTATGTACATTATTATACTTCTGTAATCTATGGTGTATATAACTTTACATATTCTGTGAGTTGAATTAAACCAATGAAATACCTAATTAATATTCTACATAGGATAGATACCTACAATAAGTATATATCATATTAGATACAGTAGATAAGTAGCTACTAATAAAGACATTGAACATGATAATATTGATTTACTCGGAGCAATCATCATTATTAATCATAACGAGCATAAAATACCTCTCTTCGCTATAGCAGAAGAACTAATTAATAGGTAATATTTCCTATTAGCAGTTACTGCACTAATTGATTACACTGTACAGATTATACAAAATATATAATTAGAGGTCATAGCAACATAATAGTAGACTGGGCACAGATAAATAACCATCAACGAGCTAGTAATTTGTAGCTACACGAGACACGATCCCACAGTCCCCATGCATACGCGTCGCATCAGGATTCACATGCTACTTTTTATAAGTCAACCATTCTAGTTACTGTGAGAAACTTAACTTGTTTTAATTCTTGATTAGTAGGTAATCTGTGGTTTTAAGTGCAAATATATAATTTGATTATTGTTATACATTTTTAATAAATGATTTATCAATTAGGTAGGTACCTACTTCCTGATTTACGTAATTAGTATGATGTGATATTAAAGTCATTATTAGTCATAAAAATCGAAATCGTAATAATTAAGTTAACGATGCAATTAATAACTAACTAAACAACGTCTCGGGCCATAATGTAGTTAGTAATAATATGGCAAGTCCGTTAATAATGGATTTATAAAAGGGTTGATGAATAAAGAGTTAAAATTCCTGGCTAACACAAGGCGCAGTTTAATCCATTCGGTTCACGAAGTGCACAGATGCTGCATAAAGGGTTGGCGACGAGGGCGTGTAACTGAATGAAAATATTTCTTTATTCATTTTAATCTCAACTTAGGTCATGACTTTATTTTGAATAATAATTATATTTACCCTAGGACTTTTTAACTCCATAAGCAATTTGCTTTTTTATAGGGTACTTACGTTGTTGTTTTTTTAATTGACGCAACATTTTTAATGCCATTGTCTAAGTATAAACCCCAAGTTTGTGTTGAATGGTTTACGTTCTCCTGAATTTTCTATGTCTACACAAATACCTACCCAAAAACTTATTTGCAAAATGTTACACCTAAGCAATTTTGATGTAAGTACGTAGCAGTCCAATCGATGCATCTACACATAATCCAGCTTTACGAGGATCTCGTTCTAATTATCCGTTAGCTTTCTGGCTACTAAGTAAATTCCGTGATACATTGCGCGCGAATCTGCAATTTGTCGCCGTTGGTTCCGGCACAATTACTGCGCTGAACAAACGAGCGGCAATCAGCTGGCAAATGGAATGCCGATATTCTACTTAGAAAATTGATACAGAAATAAGTACGAGAATTTAATGCTCGTTAAGACTCAACTTGAAGCGATAAATAGGTGATGGTTGACATTGCAGTGTAACTACCTACTGACAGCAATGTTTGATGAGTTGCCATGTTATTTTTTTTTAGTAACAGACGGTAAACGTGAATGCTGGTACGTGATGGTTAAATACCAATCCGGTCATAGATGTCTCCCATAATAAAGGCATCAGGGATCAGGAGAAATTACCAGTAAACTGACTTTAACTCTCAGTAACTGACTCTCCTGCATTAACAGTTGAATTTTTTACGATTTCGTTCAGTGAAAGACAAGTTTGGCGCTTGTTACCAAGTCATTGCAATTTGCTAAGCATTGGCATAGTAATATGTTGTGCAGGTTCTGGTTATAGGCATATTATAGAGATTCTTAATTTAAAACATTATTTATAACTGTCAATACTTGGCACGAACGGGCTACAGTTAAAATCTATCTGTCAATGATGATTGGTAGGTAGTCTACTGCAGAAAATTTCGAATTAATATTAGACTCTTTAGGAGAAACCGTAGCTTACGTTGAAATCCTTTATCGAATTTTTAGGATATTTCGATTATGGCGACACATCTTGAAGAAATTCTTATAACAATGCAACATGAGTGTGGCAATCCCGTTTTCTTGTTATGAACAATGTTAGCTTTAGGTAGGACGGACGACATCTGGTCCCAAACGAAATAGCAAAAGCAATAAATATGACATCTCGCTCTCTAACTTCGAATACCAAATAAGAAATAAAAACGTAAGGAGCCATTTGGATGAATATTTTATGGGAACCGGTTGACGCAGTTAAAGTATGCGTTTTTAGATGGTTTTTAGTATTCCTGGAGATCTAGCCAGTACGTTATTACTCTCATAAAGTCCATGTTTATATTTCTGCTTGAATAAAATACAATTTGAAATAGACCAGACTTATATTTTATGCAGTTTTTTCTATAATGCGTTAGTTCAGACTTTAATATTGTAAGTTAATAATATGTTAAAGGAATGTGGGGAGGACTCAGATTTTCGTTCGCTGGTTTAACCCTAAAATCTACAGGAAGAAGCAGGTGAGCTGTTGTGAATTACAAAAAATGACGTGCAAAAAGATTACGACAAAACATGTCGAATATTTAACTATTCAGCAGTCTTTACAGACTGTAACATGATCAGGGTAATTTCTCAGTTCCTGAGCAGGAATTTGCACCTGCTCAGATATTCCGCGCAATAATGCCGAATACATAGGTAATAAGAATCTGATTCTTGAAGGCTGGCTTTTATTTTCCACTTATTAAATTCCTTCTCACGTAGCAAAGCTGACATGCATATCAGTCTTAACTTTTATACTTCTTTGAATATTTTTGAATCATCTAACCATGTAGGTAGGTATGCCTATTACCTATTAAATTAATTTGTAATTTGGTGGCCAAATACAAATAGATAAGTATTTGTTTTGCAAAAAAATACAGTTGTAAAAGCTTAACATAAAACGAGTAAAATCAACACTTTATCGTACCATTCTGTGAAACAAAGAAAATGTAAAATTCAAACGAAAAAAAGGCGAAATAATATCTCCGAAACATAAATTTCTGATAACGGAATCTCCAAATGTTTATTCATACAAGCTTTTATAATCTTAGTCCAAACATGGCTACCTCGGTAAACCGTATTTTATCAACGGATATGCAAAATTATCAAAGTTGCTAGTGCTAATACTACACTTCTGATATCTGAAGACTGTTCCAATTTTACCAAGATAACATAAAATAATAAGAAAATTTTCTGGCTTCACAAGACTGCAACGTAGAATAAAACTGGATCCGTAATTACGTATATGCGGTTGACATTCGAGCCTGCGGCGACGATCGGTGAAGTCTTGCGATCTCACGCAGCGCGGGAAGCTGCGTCTTTTTCTTCTAACCACAGATAAGTAATGAGCGAGATTCCGTGTGCGACTGCCATTACACTGTTATTTATTTTATCATAGGTACATGGGTTCTTGTTCAAATGAGCTCAGTCCATGTAACAAAACAATAAAGTAAATTCTGTTTATTCTGCGAAGTTTTTTCATTAGCTTTTTAATTATTTCGATAAGTAAAAACGTACCGTATTTTCTGTTACACATTTATGTAGAGTACTGAAACGCCAATTTAGTACTTGCATTAGTGACTGGATATTTCCCTGAAAACCCGATTAGTAATTATTCGTATTATTGACCGAATTAAAATTAACGATGTTTCCGGTTTTTCGTAGTAGGTAACAAAACGTTCTAGGATATTCGGCATATCCATGTTAAAGTGGGCCATCTGAATGCGCTGTAAGCTAAGATGATAAAGAGAGTTTGTCGCTTTTATGTTGGTATCAGCTTATAATTTATTATCGCTTCAGGCTGGGTCACGCGTAAAGTATATGTGACGTATAAAGATGAAGAAAGCGTTAGGGGATAACCACCTACGTGGGTAGACTTCTCTAAACAGTCACAGATAGGTGCAATCAGTCCTCGTTGTTCACTTTGTTTTGTTCAGTTTTTTTCTGCTATCCGTTTATTTATCTTAATATTAATATATAGAATCCGAATGAACGTGTATTTTTATCCAAGTCCTCATAACCGCTATACCGATTTCAATAAATATTTTGTGGTGTACACCATAAAATAATATAACAGGAAGCTAAATACCACTGTTTAGGACCACGATTGGACCTAATAGGTGGTACCTAATCTTGTCAAAATATTTTAATGGATCAGTTAAACTAAAATATTTAGCATAACAACATCTGCACGGGTTAGTTCTGGTTGGTTCCGTTTCTAGTTTTAGATCAATTAAACTTGTAATATTATTGTGACATTATGATGACTTGTGTGTCTTTGATAAAAATAAGTAATTATAATTATGTTTATTTAAACTAATTTAAAGTTACAATTCTGTTCATTGAACTCTTTGTTATGCGCCGTTATTAAAAACAATAAAAAAGATACTGTTCATTTTAATTAGGTATAAGTGCAGTATTATTATCATAACAATAGATATCTTTACTTAATTCGGTTCACGGTTCGGTAAGTACCTAACCTTTCTTTATATAAATAGTTTACAGCTACCTATGATATAGTTTTTCAAAAAATTTACACGAAATACCAACCATAGGTGCTTAAA
>LGAG01000291.1:437017-491949 GCA_001278395.1 Lerema accius | reverse complement strand
ACAATAAACGTGAAAAACAAAACTTTTGATACGTACCTAATTGTCGGTAACTAGGTAACTCACAAAATAAACAAAATTATATTTTACCTTTGGCTATTAATTAGGTTTATTTGGTTTTTGTTCTCTTTAGTTGTGTATTGTAATAGCAATATTCCATCGAATAGAATCGTCTATGAATTGTGATTTTAATAAATTAATGATCATGTCCATAATCAGGATTTATGCAATTAGGCCGGTGATAATAATTAATCGTGGGTACATGTACCTGTAAAATGTGTACAAATTTAAAACTATATGTCTAGCTTTGTTCTTAATTATCCTATTCCTTTGATAACTAGTATGATAAGAATAGAAAAATTGTTCTTCATTCAAAGTGACTCCACACTCTTGTTTGCATAAAGCTCAAGTGTCTCTCACTCATTGCATTTGTTTATATTTCGAGGAAGTGTCTTGTCACTGGTGTCGTTGTAAATCTTTCTGAAGAGTGTAAATGGACGTGTGTTTATTCATGACGAGAAGTGCAGGCGATAACGAGTCTGTTTTTATCTGATAATATCCCTGTTATAAGTACCTTAGTTAGATAGGCTAACACCAGGTAATGCGTAAATAATAAATGGCAGCGTAGCCCTTAATTGTTAGCTCTAATATGAATTGTTTTAGTTACAAATTTCAACAAAACCAAAAGAAGAAACAAGTACCGTTTCTGGTATTGGTATAAAGACATCTTTAACTAGTTACATATCGAGTCTACTCGTAATGAGTATGTATCCAATGGTAATGTTTTTATTGACACAGATGTAGACAAACAGGCGCCCCAATCCATGTGATGTTAATTGCCTTTGCAGTGCTTAGACGTCTACAATTAACTAATAGGTGTCGTTGTCTATAGTTACAGAGGAAGTCTTTATACTATATGGTAGAAACTGCTCCTAGGATTCTAATACCAATTTTACCTCAAATTGAATCAAAGCATCTTTCTTCAGCTTGTTAACAGATGAACTCATGACAACAGCTCATATTACACACATATGCTATTAGAATTATTATTACTACACTTCTATTGCTATTGGTTTTAACCAACAATAGCTACGAAAAGAATTTTAATAGGTTTTAATCATTTAAATGAGTATACTGGTTCTCTAATTTTCATATCGTGAATTAACATTACTAACTCCTGTTTAAATAATACAACATTTGCAAAACTATTGAATAATAAAACGATTCATTAATGTATCGTTAGTGAAATTACTATTTCCGTAATTTGAAATGATAATAGAGGTATAATTAAATTATTATTCGTATTATAGAGTCCCGATTACAGCTCTACTTACTTGCTTTGCACGTAATGATGCTGAATCATATGTATTTAAGTAATGATAATGCAGCAACAAATAATATTTAATATTTGTTCCTGACCTGCGATGAAACAAATTTCTTTGACACATGAATGGACATGACACATACTCAGGATGTAGATAATGTTACTCATACTCATACATAAAGATTGTCATTTGTTCACTCTGTTAATCGAATCTTGCTATTAATAAATTAGGGCATAGAATTTTGTGAATGAGGCCAATTTGTTAATGAATTTTGTGAATGAGTCGTACCCGTCAATGATAACATTATCATGTTAAGTCGACAAACAAGCTTACACGTCACATCTCAGGCGGTTTTATTTAGAATGAAACGGCTAATAAGATCTCTTCTACTACGTATAAATAAGATTAATCTTGGGGAGCGGAGTTTCAACAACCACAACATCTTTCGCTGCTGTTGTTTAGCCGAACTCAACGATGGAAGGTTGAGGTTTGAAGTCCTCCAAAAAACTTGTAGCCATTTGCACGAATGTACACAAATTTTAAATTTCAGTTATGTAATGTAAAACATAACAAATAAAGAATGCAAGTGTAAAGCAAAATACGTAAGTTCTTACGTATTTATTTACTATCCTAGTATCAACAAATACATAGAATAACTGAGTACGTATAACTTACTCATAGTTATGGATAATCAGTAAGTAGGCACTGTAAGTACATTTTGTCGACGGAGTGTCTAGTTGGATTTACGAGCACTATTCATTGTTAATGGAATCACAAAATAGATAGTATGAGTATGTACTGTCATAAAGCAGTCTATATTGTGGTAATATCTTGAGGCATTAATATAACAGGATTAAATTGTTATTTATTACTGCTATATTTACTACTAATTATAATTCAAAAGCACCTAGGTTTAGTACTTTAATATTATTTTATTTTGTGCGAGATAAAAGTAAAAGGAGAGCCAAAAAAAGGCATTTGTGTTTATCCTTGACAAAATTACGTACTCTTTAGATGCATCACTGCAAACTTGTGATAATTTTGCTCTACAAAACCAGTGGCAACATGTTATAACAATTAACATGAACATAATTAATTCTTTATACGCACATAATTTAGAAAAGAGTTCATTTACGAAAAACCGTTACGAATTGACGGTCTAACACGGCTCTGTGCTTCTTCGAGGCATTTTTAGTGGAGCAACCGAACTACTTTAATTAGCGGGGACTTGCGGTCAAGTCGTATTGACCTTAACAATTATTATAGGCGTTACAATCACATCACACCTTAAAGAAACCGACGGAGTTAGAGCTGTAACATATACAATATATCTAATTTATACAAATATATGTTTACACTTGGTCATATACCCACAAATAATAGGTTTCACTAAAATTCACGTTTTTGGGTATAAAATGTATTTATTAAATAATAGCTGGGGACCTGTTGTTCAATTGAAAAGTTAGTACCAATTAGGCTACAAGTTTATTAGTAGGTGAGATAAATTCGAACTGTAAACTTTGTGAAGCAAAGTAAAATATTGAATTACCAAGTGTATTAACATCTTATTATTTCATTAAAGTTATTTAATTTATCAAAACTTTGCACCTAGGAGTAATAAAAGAAAAAAGAAGTAAAATAAATCATTTATAACCATCTTCAATATTGTGAATTTGTTAGCAGAAAAAACTTTAAGCAAATTGTCAAAACAATGCATGAATTCCGTGAATCTGATAGTTTAAAAACAAACGATGATTCCGTTGATTTGTTCATCGATAAATACTCTGTTTGGAATTTAGCACTGATATGAGTTTCTAGTTTACACAATGGGGTTTGTTATTCATAGTTTAAAGTGTTCATGTTAAAATCTAAGGTAGAGTCTACACGGGCAACTTTTAAATTCAGTATAACTTTCAACGCGATAGTTCATACTATAACTGTATATCATTTTATATACTTAACTTGATATGAAATATGTTTTTATTAATATAATTATGTAAAGTAAATTTAATAAGTTCTTGGTTGCTAAAAATTTTGCATTGTTCTTAAAATTGCCCCACGAAGTATGCTCACTACTCACTAAAGATAAAATACAGTATCTAAAATAATAAAAAAGGAACAAAGAACCGTACAGTTTTACAAAACTGGTGTTTCATAAAACTATACATCATGTAACTCGTGCCCATAAATTCCCTACTGAATAAAAAGCATGAATGAATAAGAATATATTTTGATAAATGAACAGGCCCGAAATTACAGTAACATACTGGACATATTAAAAAGTCATATATTTTGCCAGTATTGTAATACAAAACAAAGCAGGACAGTGTGGTATCTCTACAATACATTTGCCCCGTAGAGAAAGCGTTGACTTGCCCGCGCTATGGGCTCACCAATTGCTTAGTCGCTAGGGTTACCACAATACTATTAGTGATGTACACCGGAATTAGTTTGTATATATTTTTTCGAAAATATTATTAGCCTTTTACGTATAGGTAATAGTAATTCCACAAGTAGCAATTTTACAGTTGAGTGTCTTAAAGTACAGTAAAGTCGTTTGCGTAATGTATGGTACTTCATAGAACCTACAAAAGTATGGGGATTCATGGAAAATATAATGATGCACTTTTCTGAGTTCCGGTAAAATATGCATGTAAGGGGGTCCAAATATACAATTTTTAATTAAAATTTGCAAAAAAAGTTGCAAGGTAGTAGCGTAAAATAAACATTTGTAAATAGATTTTATTCGGTACAATATTTCAAGCAGTACCTTAAAACTCAATTTTTTTTAAATACGAGTATGTTCTGTATGTAATTTGCCTATTATTCGTCCTAAGTACAGTTTGTCCGTGCTTTTTGTAGGCAATATTTGTTTAGTAACGTGATTTTTTGTGGCATAGTGTAGGTGTAGGCGCGCATAAGTATAAAAACTTGATTGATATCAAGAATCCTCCTACTTTAGAACAATGATTGACAGAATTTTTTGAACACTAAATTCTATGTTCTTACTTCATTTAATTCTTTAATTGAATTGTAAACGTGAGCTTTATATCTCAGGAAAGTTTAAATTCGTGGTGAACCGATTTGTGTGTCAACAATACGCACACACTCGCCTCCGCTCCCCCAAGCCTCGTAGCCACGGCTTTTTGTAGTACCGTGCTCACTCCGCTCTGCAATATTTATGGCTTGCCTAAACCCAAACTTTAATACTCACCAACTTTAATTATTCAGCTTAGGCAATCCAGTATCACTAGCCATTCACTCATTCATTGCTGAGATAGTAAGTTTCACTGTCACCGATACACTGAACTTTTATTTCACTGTAAAACAAATCACCGAGCACATTTGTATTCACAGAAATTGTATCATATAATCCAAAAGGTCGGAACCGGTTTCTCGTTGAAGTTTAACGTGAGTTGGTTTTGTTTGTAGTGTTTATACGGTGGTTCGGTTCGTAAGCCGGTCGTGTAAAGTAGTATGGACGTTCGACGTACACTCACACTGTACTCGACGGCGGCACTGGCGCGAGCCGCGAGTCGTAGTCGGCAGTCGGGTGCGTGCGGGCAGAGCGGGGAGCGGGGGAGCGGTACTCGCTAATCTCGCTACTCGACTCGCTTGTCGAACTTGCCCGACTGGCTTCTCTCTCTTTTTCATGCGCGTGCGTCGTTGCCACGTTCACCTATCCTATAGCTACAACGACGTTGCCAGCTTGTGTTTTTTGTTTTGTGTTGACGCTTTTGAATTAGGGGCCGTAAAATAGAAACGTATTTCGAAGAATACTATAATTTGATCTAAGGTTTTTGAGTATTGATAGATTTAGCTTTAACATTGGTACATTATTTATTAGGTTCATGACGGTCAAAGTTTCACAAAGATATCCTGTGGAGCTTTCAGCACGAAGTAGAAAGCTAGTATGTATAAAACAACAAACAAAACATAATACCGATACAGTAATATCACAGGCAATTAATAAATAATTTAGACATTAAAAAAATTACATTCGTGCGCAAGAGAGCGAATTAGTAGAGCGAAGTCGGTGGTCTAATTTCTATACAGTAAAAATATTATATGGAAATAAACAATTACATTCTACGGGATCTTAGATCAATTACTTCTTTTAAAGGTTAAAAATATTTACCTAATTACAATCACAGAGTCGATAGCGATCACTAGACTTGGATGTAGAGTTCGAATACAAACGTAAAACTAAATATTTCGTCTCAGCTAGTGGCTTTGAGCTTATTTGGGATACGACCGTGTCAGGTGCTACCATGTGGCCCGTTACCTGCGGCCGATATTATTATCCCTGCCTTTGTCAGGATTATGAAAATGGATTCTTCATTTTGTGTTGTAGAGCTAAGATATTAGACGATCTTTACCTATGTTGAACAAAATGTAAAAAGGCATTAGATTTTTTTTAAACTAGGTACTTACTGGTACGACGAGTACTTACCATCTAGTTGCTCGTTAGTTTACTAATTTCTTAAAAATATATTACAGTTTAGAGACATCCTTATATTACAAATCAACAAAAACGATAATGTAGAGTCTATGTCTAACTACGATATTAAGTATTACAGAAAAACCATTCAGCGCACTGACCTATGGTAAACATGATTGAATTGCGGGATGGGAGGAATACTAAACTAAGTTAGCCGGTTCACTAAGGAAAACAATGTTTTAAACATTTTTCTCCTAGCCGTCGTTGAGTGATAGTAGGTACATATTTGTATTCTGCCCTTGACCTAGACTAAGAAAACCAATCAAACCAATCCAATCACTTTGTAGGTATAGTATAAAACAAAGTCCCTTTTTATGTATTTGAATGGAGTAGGTACAATGTAATCTCTACAATTATTTCATGGATTTTTACAAAGTTTTCCTAATAGTAAGAAGGATTTTTGACCACGAGATAGAGCACTTAGATGTAGTGTCCATTAAATATATTTTATAAAACGTCTAAAAAATTTGTTTTGTTGCTTAGAAAGCCACCCATAGATACGAAATTAAACCACATAATATTTTATAATCCAAATAAACTCGAGCTAGGGAGTTTTATTAATTTAAACTACGCTTATAAAACCATTTTGTATTTACGTAATTATACCGTAGATTACGCTTTAACATAAATTATAAGCTTCTATACATACAAAACGTAAGCATTTTACCACACCGACCTAAATGAACTCTGTTATAGTCTGTTCTGTAACAACGTATTTGGTAATTAGATATGTTTTGATGAGGCAAGAGGGGACATGTGACAGGCTAGCGCAGCTTAATGCCACAGTCTAATGTAAAGCTACACCCGGCTAACTGTTATAGTTAAACAAGGGCAGCATGTGTGCGGGACGAGAGTCATTACCAGCTTTCTGAGAGTATTCGGGAACACCGTTAGGGGTTACCGTATTGTTAAATTAAATACATTACCTGCGAGACCGAGCTTTATTCGGTGCATAGTCTATTCACCACATAAAGGTACTCTTAATTTAGGCGTTATTTAGCGTCAAGGAATCTAATTAGATCAATTGCCTAAACTGTAAACAAAAGAGTGACGACGACAAAACTGTTTTAAATGAATAATAATCATTTGCGATCATTGCTTTTACACATTTTGTAAATAAAAAAAAGATTTATTTTTTGTGACAACCCTGCCAAATAGCGCAACGTGCTGACTGTGTCGACTTTTCTCCCGATTGTGGCGCCCGCCGCGACGGCGGCGACACTGTCAATAATAGCAATGCCTCACTGTAAGTTCTTACGCTGTGGTAACATTGTGCATTGTAGCATTCGGTACAACCACTCTGCCTAATTAAACCAATACATGGTATATTGTCATGGCACAACAGTAATCCCCATATTTTGGAGAATATCCCACATATTGTCGTTTCTACTCTGTGTCAAACATTTTTTTGTTTCCGTTGTCTATTCTCTATTTCGAGATAGGACATCAGTATTTTCTGTGCCTAAACAATGTCTTGTTCCCGTCATTATTTTCCGGAGTAATTGTTAAACGTGCCTTGTTTTTTGTACTTTTGTTGAAATATTACGGTACCCGTAGAGGTTTTGTAAAAAAGGTTTTATCTTTATTTTAGACCACAAATCATTGTTTTTGTACGGAATCTATATGTATTAATAATTCACCAAAATTAAAAAAAACTCACTCAAATATCAGTACCTAGATATCTTGTTATCTACTGCGGTTTAAACCACAAAATTGTATACTGTCAACTTTATCAAACAATGTTATACATCATTGTAGAAAGCTTACTTGGATTCGGCTCCAATTTTATAATTATACGTACCTTCATACATATACATTATTTTATACAGCTTGTTACAGTGCTGTAAGAGAAATCCAAATTATTGCGCAATGTAGGTGGGCGAGTGGTAAACTCGATTTGAGTGTAAAAAACTTAATAAATTATCTTTATGATTAAATAAATAAAACTTTAAATTTATTGATTTTGTTTTTGCAATTGGCAAAGTTTACAATTAACATTTAATAAATACGATAGTATATTTTTATTTCGGTTCTTAAATATTTGCGGTACGTTTTCAAACTATTTAATAATATAATTCATTACATTTAGTTTTATTTCTATTTTAGCAACACTCATTTTGCAACTTTTCGAGTCATGCTAACTATAACTTAATCAAATCGAGGCAACCTTACGATAGTTGATGTATGGTTATTTTTAGTATGAGTACGTACAGAAATGTAAAGGGCGTCTTTCTTCGGAATAATATATTTCCTGAGATAAGAAGGCCGAGGTTTCGGAGACGTTTGATAGCCTGAGCAGGTAGCGAGCGGGGCCCGATGCGTTACCTCGCATTTGTCCGTCACATCTGCCTATCTTTACCCAATAACCGTCAGGATGTTGCCAGTAAACGTCTTACGTATTTTCTGAGATAATATTATATAATACATAGTATGCATAGGTTAACAGTTGCCTTCGTATTAACAAGGAATTTAAGAATATTAAAGTCTCGACATCAAAAGAATCAAATTAAATTAAACAGCGCTATTTTCCCCTAATAGCTACATTATTCAATGATCTGAATTTTCCTGTCTACTTTAACAATTTAATTTGTTACTCGTGTTTTATATGTTTTATATTCCCACAACCTAAAAATAAATTTGAAAGAAACATTAATTTAGGAAGATACAGCGGCGAAATTACTTCAAGTTTGTGTATTTTAGCTCCGAATTACGCTATCTGATACGAAACGGTTTACGATCTTCGCGGAGCCTATTTGCATATCAGCGGGTGTGGTTCTCGAGTGCGGTACAATCCGGGGACAATATATTTCAAGCAAAGACGTCGCTATCTGTTTCTTTTGTTGTACTCAGTACCGAGAAAGGTGCAAAGCAATTGGCTCTTTGCCATCTTAGGCCTCTTTCTAGAATTGTTCTAAAGGTCGGGAATATTTTTTCTCCCTATACTGTATGTAGTACTTAATTCAATTATTATTCTAAGAAAGGTAAGTAACTTTCGTTTGTAATTTTGGAGTTATATTACATTATTTATTATTTCTTAAAATTTAGCAATCAAGTCATTGTTACAGATCGACGTCATCAAAATCAACAATCTACTTCACTTTTGTAATTGAAAGTACCTATAAATTTTTTTACAGGAAATACATAGATCAATATTAAATTTATTAAACCACGATAACGTCTAGTTAAGGCGCAAATAGTTATCTCCGACGGGACTAAAGATATCGACGAGTGTCAGAGTTAGTTAGGTTTTGCCGATGAAGGCGTTGGAGAAAGTCTTCGTAAAGAATATTATAATAGTCGCGCAACGAATCGTGCAGAGATTGCAAATAAGAATCATATCGGCTGCAGTATCGTTAACGATTATATAAATAGCCTCATGAGTATACGAAGGTGTAGCCATCTGGTAATAGAGAACTATGATACAAGATTTTTGAAGAATCCTTTCAAACAAATATGAGTTTCTTAGAAAGAAGCTTATTTCATAGATAACATGAATATTTGTTTAAGTATAGACAAATATTTTATCGACAGTCTGGCCTTTGAAGTTTGGGACCTAAGTACTTAAGTACCTTAGTAAGCTTGATTTTTTTTTTACCGTTAAAGTAGTAGTTTTAGTAATTGACGTAATTGACCTATCATCTACATAAAACTACAATAAAATTTTGCTTGTTATATTATTTTTCAAGAGCGAAGAAAGGATGCGCTCGCAAAATTCATTTATTGCTTCGGAAGAGGTTGTTATACCTTCGTAAAGGCGTAAATGGTTATCTCCGTAGAGCGAGGATGATGCCAGTTAGACGGGGCTTAGCTAACGACGTCGCACGACATCTCGACTGCCAAGAAACTGCTGCGTAAATAGAGTTGAATGTAACATTACACACTGTATTTTCAATCAACGGTTATTCAATTATGTAGCTGATAACTGTCTAGTGAGTCGTAATATGATTCTTATTGAATAGAATCGTATGTTTAGATGCTAAGGTAAATTGGATACCTTAAGTGTAAATTAATAATAAATTCAGAGTCGATGTATATTGTTGATTACCGAAGTGATGATACTCATGATGTCACGAGTCATCTACAACATAATCAATAAAATTGAAAAGCAAAAGAAGAACTGTATTTTTATTTGGACTGAATATGATCTATATTTACACGTAGTTAATATTGCAAATTTTGTTTCTTATCAACATAGTTGGTGAGATATACATATAAAGAAATATCGGTTGTAGATGCAATCTGATTAAAGAGCTCGGAAGTAGGTTCCTTCATCTACATTTTTACGTGGTATCCTCGTTTGGGTTCACACAGGCTACATCTCCCAGTACGCCCAGATAAGAAGCATAGCCCCCATTTGTCATTACCAACTCGGGCTGCGTTCGTTGTGCTTAAATTAATATCTTTTCCGGCGAACCAAATTGCACAGATAAAAAATGGATTGCCTAAGCAAAGTTTTTGCGGAATCGAGGTGAAATATCTTATTACAACTTTACACTTCGACAACTGTAGGAAATATCCAATTTTCTGAAATTTATATACTCCGTCTAATAAGTTGAATGATCATTGAGACCTTGAAGAATGTTACGGAAAAGTTCGCTATGTTCATTTAATTTAAATAGGTAGGTTAATTTAGCAAAAATAGAGGTACTTGCGGGACTTAAACCTGCGTTACAAGGACTAATTTTCAAACTTTCGAATGCCTATTCACTGACCTCTAACAAGCTAATTAATGTAGGTATAGTGTGCTTATACTTAAATAAGTACTTAAATATGTAAATGAATATGGTTTAGTTAAGTAGCTACTTTGAATTCTGTAGTGTACCACTAATGGTATTAGCAAATAATTAAGTTTTATTGTGTTTACGGTCATGGCGTTTCATTTAAATTTGCAATGAATTAGCCTATTATAGTGCGTGTGATATGAATATGTGTAGTTGTGGTACTATGCTGAACTTATACCAAACAAAATGCAAATTGGGCGCGCGCGGGAATGTCGTCCTGGACATCCGCTTAATGGCCGAACATTGTGTCGAGAGTGCTAATGGCCTCATAATTGGTACGAGGTCAGCTGACTGCCCACTTCACCGGGATTTTGATACCCTTGGACTCTATACAGACACGTGAAAAAGTTAAATTACCCACCGTAATTTCATTCTTTCGACCCACTTTAATATAACTTTTTACGGATCCCTCCATTATAGTGGCGGATTAAAATCGACTTTAATTTATTCTGGAGTTGTTAGGCCAAAATTAAACCCAATTTTTTGCTGGGGCTGAAATACATTTTCATTAGTTGGATTTCAGTAAATAAATATCATTTTTCTTTGTGATCCTGTCTGCCCTAATTTTAATCTTTTACTTTTCGACTGTATCAAACAGTATAAGCGTTCTATTTAATCCTTATTTATGTTAGAGCCATTTATGTGTTGGATATGAAATTATCTGTGATAACTACATAATGTTTCTCTGTCCAGTGTTACTTAGTACAGATATAGTTTGTACGAGCATAAGTTTTGCTTAGTTCAATGTCAGCTGTGTCCTTGTCCACAGTCCGCAGCCGGAAACTACTCATTGTATCTCAGTGAACTGTGGCCAGTGCCGCGCGATTCATGATTCTGTCGTGTACAGGATACTAGCCATTTTCTGAAATATAACAATTTTAGTTACTTTGTCTCTTATATGTTATTATCTGTCCCTCCTTTACTATCTTATAATGGTCATGGCATTTCTTTCGTTGTTCTATTTGGTGCTTGGCCGAACTGTTACTATGCAAACGCATGAAGTTTTTCAGTTGGTTACATTGGTTAGTTAGCTAAACTGATGATACGATTTCACAATACGAATGATATTATACTGCCTAGGAGAACTCATACAGAACTACATTTTCTTTAAAATTCCTTTTGGGTTTGTGCTCTCGGTTTTCCTCGTTGGTCTTAATAAGGTTTACCTGGGGCGAAAAAGTATTTAGTATAAGTGTAATAGAACTCATAATTCCTGAAGTGAAGGATCTATTTCTATTTCTTTTTAACGACTCTGCGAATCTGCGTCAAACGTTGCAATTTACCACGCAAGTGTATAATTCCTATCTCTACCATGGGAACACTACACGTAAAATAAAACCTATTCAACGGCGGCTTTTTTGCTACTAAAGCATTTCCCATCTGCGTGATAAGCCAGGACATAAGAATTAACTCGAGATAAGTACGTCATTTGCATATTGTTGCAGACTCTTTGCACGGCAGAATGATATATTATGGGAATAAAAATTGCTTAAGGGGCATGCAATGTCCGGATGCGCCCAAGACGTGGTAATTATTGTTGTCGTGACGTCATGCTAGTTGTTACTTCCCACGCGTAAACGGTCTTCTGTTATCGTGACAATTAAATCGCACTGACCTGGGTTGACCGGACCTCTGTCACTTCTTACACTTGACTCAGAAATATGTGACATATTGTGGTATATTATACACATAGATAGACAAGTGAATAGAAATAATATCGTGTAATATAACAAGTACCTATTAGACCATTACATTTGTTAAAGATTGAGACTGCAAGAAGTAAGTTAGACGTATGACTAGTTTGTGCTATTTGTATCATAACTATTATCCGCCAACTTAACGGGTAACTTGTGGGAATGACTGTACTTCCGCATTAATCAATCTATTATGTTGCTCGCTCATCTCGAGTAGGAAGGAACTAAGTGTACATTATCAATCTTAAGTACTGGGTGTGAGAAAATAAAAGTGTATGAAACGGCGACCGTGAGATTCTACAACAGACCTTTACAGCGCTAATTGCAATTTCCCAGCAGTCTTAAATATATTTGTCGAGAACCGCTTTGTGTCAACAGTAAAAACACTGGTAGTAATCGACGAGGATAAGAGATAAGGACAATGGACGATTTCGTTCTCACGTGTTACAATGCATTTACTCCATGGTAGTTGTACCATGGTGCGCACAATGGTTTTCTATTTTTTACAACTAAATTAAATTTTTCTCTTTTCCCATAATAGACAATTAACTAACCTGTAAGCAATACACGCGAAGTTATTTGTTTATTAATTACCAAACGCACTTCGCTTTTCTCTTTAAATATTTAGTTTTGTGTAATGATATACATACGGATTAACGCACACATAAAAACATCGATTTTTATGCAGCGCAGGGCAGTTTATGGGTTTACTATCAGTGCATAGAAATTTAAATTTTTTGAAGTTTCGTTTCATGTCGATCACTGGTGCAGGTACCTTACCGTCAAGAACTAAGTCAGAACTAAGTTTCGCACGATGCATGTGTGGTTGTTTAAGTTTGACTTGTTTAACGTTTGAGCATTTGTAATCACATTCAATATAAGCATTATTTATCTTCCATATTTCTGAGATATTATGCTGTCTGACCAACTTTAATACTTATAACAGAACAGGTATTGCAGTAAGAGCCAGACCAGTTTTCACGAAATTGTATTAATTAACAAAATACCTACTTGGAGAGACTGTTTGTGAAGTCGGCATTTGTAAATTCAATATTATTTTGTCGTTGTTGTATGAAAATATCAGTACTTTGAAGAGCTTTACTCTGTCTGCATCTGTACTATGTAGGCATCAATTAAAATACCTACATGAAATATGGAATGGTAAATATCCTACTAATATTATAGGTGGATTTGTAAAGATGTTTTGGTTTTTTGGTTCGTACAGATCTAGCATAGCACCGACGAATTAAGATAAAACTTGGCGCACAGATAAACCGTGTACAGAAATTGGACGTCATCTTGGAAATAAATATCCTTGGGATACACTTAATAATTTTTTTTTAAATTTCTTGTTTTGTAGAATACTCATCCACGGCCAAGCCGTTGACGAAGTCTAGAAGAAAATAAATTATCTTTCTTCTTATAAGTTGAAATGAAAGTAATATAATCAATAATATGTTTGTATTGTAATACTGAAATATCTCGTGCGTTAAAGGTATTAACTTGCATACGAGCCACTTTCACAACAGACCACAGTATTATTTAGTTCTCTATCTGATTACTAACGTGAAAATGGATATACGGATGTTCTGTTCCATTCAGTCCTTTTGTGATATTTTGCAACGTTTCGTGCGGGACGAACGGATGTCCATAATTAGATGTGTCACTATTAATTTCCATGCGTAATACATTGACACCAGCTGTTTTCTCATCGTGTTGGACTGTAATGTGTGGTGCATCATGTTTATTGTTATGGTAAATAGACATTGTCAATTGCATAAAATACAAATAGGTAAAAGTTTATATCCACTTAATTACATATTAAGATTGGTTCAGTTGTTATTTAAATTTAAATGTCATATTTTGCCTTAGGAATAGCCCACTATGTAACGTAAAAAATGTACAATAAAAATTATTAAAAAATCAGATATAAATAACATTCACATTGTTACAAAAACGTGAATAAGTGTATCATTGATAACGATAAAAAAATATTTTGAATAGGATTAATACTTGCTTAACAGTTGCCGACATCGCCTAAGGATTACATAAGAAAAAGTTCAAGTCAAATGAGAACTAACGATGACTAGAGCGAGGATTGACGGATTGTAAAGCCACTACTGTCAGCGTCCGACCACGTTGTACTCGATCGATCATTTACGATTCACACAAGCCGTCGAGCTATGAACGTTTGCTCTTAACTTGATGATCATCATTTCAAAACCAATATACGGCTTCAGCATGTAACATTGTTTGAATCATTAAATGATTTTGTCTAAATTATAGTACCTACCATATTGAATATTAAGAGTGAAAAATTCTTCTTTTGTTTCCTACAAAATTGCTTTCTTTATATTAAGAAGTTAAATTGTGGACATCTACTATTAAATATAATGTTGTATTGACTATAAAGATAGCCAGATTATTTCCTCAAGTGATCTTTCATGCCAACTAGACGAAGAAATGTCTTAGCACGTAATTGAAAGCGCAGTGGGAGCGACGTTTAGCCTAAATTATTTGATTGCCTATCACGTCCTTCCTGTGGACTTTAGTGACTATCACAGACCATTTCCATGCCTTCGCTGGTATGTCATCGAGCGAAATTATTTTCATAAAGATTGATGTGAGTACTAGAATACGTTCTTTCATTTCGCGTAACATTTATATTATCTTGTCCGTAAAATATTGCAATAGGTCAAAAAAATAACCATAAAAAAGACGTGAAATGGCAAAGATAACAATAGGGAAAACATTTTTAACGTCAAAACCGTATCAAGTTATCTGATTTTTACCACTATAATTAAATATCTACATTAAGTTGAAATTAGATTTATCTACACAGGTAAGTTATGTCGAATGCAAACAACCTTTTAACTGAATTAGGCTCACGAGTCACGCAGCAGGACTACATGACATGTTTCAATTCGCTGCGGATTATGCTCATCAGTGTAATTATTGCATTGACCTGTCCTACGTCAGCATGACGAGTAGGTACATGCACAGTGTACATATCACTCATGTATGATAAGGATAAACGAGGAGTGGTTCTATAGACCATAGACCATATTAGATACTACCATAGTGGGACTCTGTTTGCGTGTTTGATGAGTATGTTTGATTGTATAGGGCTATGTTTGATGTGTATGGTAAATACGTTTGTGTGAAAGTACATTTATGTATTTCATGCAAGTTTGTTATGCAAGGTTAATTGTTTACGGGTAACTTTTGGTTTGGGCGCTCCCTCTTCTCAGAATGGGTAAACCTGTTGGTTAAATAAGTTAAGGAAATGTGTTAGGATATTTATTATGGCTATTATGGCGGGTCGCCATCGTAGCATAGTACCTTCATATATTTTTTTTTGTAAATGGCGCCACACGCACGGGTGAACGGTACACGTTTCGTTAAAGAATTAATAATATAGGTCGTCAGGATCTAGGCACATTTATGTCCTGACAACACTGTTCGTAATTATAATTAGGTTTTTTATGAGTACCAATTTAAAATTACGTTACTAACCGACTTACCTAACTTAGTAAATAACCTTCGTTAAAACTTTTTAAATATATTCGTTTACAACAGCCCTTTTTAAATTTCGGTGTAATTTCAATTTCTAAATTTCTTTTAATTAATTAGGTGAGAGCCTGTTAAGACTTTTGTTAAGTGAATGCGTACTATATTTGAATACTTCGTTACTTAGCGATGAAGACTGTATGATCAATGTGAAATTATATTAGTACCTACAGATGTTTTGTTCGCCTCAAATAACACTGTCAGAAACAATAATTTACTTACAGACCGCAGTGTTACTAAAGAAAAAGAAGTATTAGAAGTTGGATAGCAGTTAAAATATTCACGATAGTAGTGTTTCGTATAACTTTATGCAAACTCTCTTCATGCATTTCCTACTGATATACCAATTACAATAAATTGTAAATTGACTCGTTACTTAAGAGACACGATTTCAAAAGCGATTTCTGAACAGACAGCGTAGTAAATTTCGCTACCGAAGTATTTCGCACTGCGAGATAAGCTATTGCGTGTGTTAGGTTCCGGGAACGTCTAAAATAAGCAGATGTAGCAGATTTGCGGCGTTTCCTTATGAGTACCGGGTCTTTTACACTGAGTAAGTATCTACTGTTGAAGAAATTTATTGTATCAGGTGTACATTCTACGTTTGTTAATAAAAGTTTCTGTTTGCTTATCATGTTGATGGAGATTGATAGTTTTCTGAAAAATTGTTTTTTTTTTCTGCCTCATGCACATTTAAGTGTATTATTGAGAATTTTGCATTGTTTGGATGGATTGTTTATATATGTTAAGTGATAGTGGTTAAGATTGTATTTTATAAAAAAAAACGAAGCTAGGGCAAGATTGATACATCAATATTATGCTCTCGTTCATTGATGCTCAGGAACTTACATTTTACTTATAACAAGATAATCAGTTGAGGTCAGATGTCAATAACAAGCATAATTGCCACTGAAATAGCTGCTACTATACGTACTATCAAATCGTATTATTTTCTATCAACTTCCGATACGAGTAGCTTATCGCTTTTATTGTTTGCTAAGTGTGAAATCGGAGAGATAGACACGCCTAACAAAATTGAGGTGAATGCGATATAATACAAACATTGCACAAATGTTTGTGCTTAGTTATATAATAAGTTAAAGTTTCAATACTATGTTACTACCGAATGGTAAATGAAAGAAGAAGAATAACTTTCGCTTCGAATAGACTTTACTATAAAGTGTCGTAGCTACGAAATACGTGATCATGTGCATACATCCTTAGTGACTAGTTGGCTAGCAGTATGCGATGTTATTGCACATTCGCCGGTTTATACTTCCCGGACCAAAATAATCCACAATCGACGGCATCCGTTATTGAACGGCGAGTGCTGGCCGGCCGTATGTTTTAAATGAAGCAACACGCCTTGTTTTAAAAATAACCACTCAGACTGCTTTGGTTAGATTCTGTTGCATATGAAACTTATACAAAATATTGATACCGGACGCGAAGTTAGAATATATTAGGTATAAAGCGTGTCATTCATTTGTGTCTGGGGAGTCTCAGATCAGTCGTATGTAGAGTCACCAGTATTATATTCAGAACTAGGACAAGACACATCAGTTTTATAGGCAATACATATTATTATGCTTTAGTCAATAAGTTTTCTTAGTGAGTCGTTTATTGTTTACGGTAACCTACATAAATGTACGTACCTACTCTTATTAAGTTCTGCAACTACAACGGTTCTGCAACATTGTTGTGATACCAGTCAACTGCAACTTCAAGACTGTACTTCGATAATTCGAGTATATAAACGTATATAGGCGTATACATATAAAGAAACAACATGTACTACTGAGCTATGCCCATCGTGTCTAACTTAAAATTTATTATTACGTTTATTTGAAACACCGTGTATAATTATAGTCATTTATGCAATATGATTAATGGGGCGGAAAATAAAGTTTAAAAGCTTACTATGTATCGTGGTGATTATAATAAAAGTGCCAAGAGTTACAAGTATGGCAACTGTGTATCCCACGGCGCTAGCTCATACGCCATCGGAAGTGGCGACCGGTTCTCGCCATTCCTATAAATCTCTAAAGCACTCTAGTGAGTTCACTGACTCTCTTCTCGAAGAAAATTGTATTAAATAGACGCTCCAATTTATAAAATTACATTATACATTTTGTGAACCTTTACTTAAGCCGACGGCGTAAAATAAACTAAAGGAAAGGGTTTTAAAATGGGCTTGATAAGACTGAAATTATTTGAAAACTTTGAATAGATTCAATATTGGTTATCGGAAAATAAATTTGGTGAAAACTATTAAAACGTTACGCAAAGCAGATGGCTCTTATATTATTACATGAACTTAAAATATCTATAGTGAAATGAGCCATCCACGCAACAGTCGTGATACTAAGTCCATGACTATGAGGAAGTTGAATTTAAAGAAATGGCGAAAAGATTAGAAACAGAACTTCACATTCGTGCAAAAGAAAACATCGCGAATCACGACTCAATATGAGTCGGGATTTTGAGTACGTCTTACTCCATTTACACATGAACGAATCCCAACTGGTAAATTGCAGGAGCTAGATTTAAGACAAACGCTTCACATTACATAACCAATATCTACCGCTTTGTTAGCCAAGTTTCTTAGACAAACAACAGAACACCTTATAAAATCGCAAAGCAAAATATTATTTACTAGTGGACCCGCCCTCGCTTCGCTTCGGGAAACCCACGCCGAAACGAAAGTAAAAAAGTAGCCTAAGTTACTCCTTGATACATCAGCTGTCTGCCAGTGAAAGTCCCATCAAGATCGGTCCAGCCGTTTCAGAGATTGGCGGGATCAAACAGACAGACAGACAAAAATTTTTTTAAATGTCATTTCGGTATGTGCATCCTGTATACATACGTATGCATTTAGTTTAAAGCGGTTATTTTAATATTACAAACAGACACTTAAATTTTATTTATTAGTATAGATATTGTTTATCATAATCCATGTCCGTGTTTACGTTCAAAGTTCATAGACACGACATATGAAGCGCGTGATCGCTTCAGTATCAACCTATCAACCGTCCTCCGTGACCTATCAACCTAAGCCTTATTCTCGGTAACCGTGACCCCCTTAAGGTATACTTTTTATTGATGACTCCAATCATCTTGCGAATTGTATAATATTTATATCACGTCATAATGTTTATGATTCATAAAGGTACATTGTTTATAGTATGAGTCGTATTAATTAGATGCCTACATTAAAACTTTACTAAATTTCAAAGTCAAAACGTTAAAATACTTTACCGGATCCATGTCATGAAACCATCTTATCATCAACATCTTTCGTGGAATATTCTTTATTTGATTCATTATTAAAAATTTAATTGTTACTTTTACTATTTTCTTTGTAACTTCCTGTTTTATCATTTCTTAAACTTTCTATGAACTTCCACGAATATCGTATTACTTAAATTAGCCAAATCGATCCACTCGTTCTCGAGTTTTAGCAAGACTAACGACCAGCAATTGATTTTTATTTACCTCTATAAAGATAAATTAAGCAGCAATATCTAAACTAAAGCCTGTTTTTGTCTACGTACGCCGCAACTAGCGCGGGACTGTTGAGTTTGAAACACGAAACCTATATTTCAATCACTTAACAAGCCGCGCTTTGTAAACGGTTAAATAGAATCTAATGCAGTTTTAATGTTGGTAGAAGTGGACCTATTAGCCGTGCAATCGACCATGCTACACGTTGCGAGGCTAAGGCTCTATACAGATAGATTCCTAAAAAATTTTTTTTTTTTTATTAATTATCTATTGAAATTTTATGTATAACAGACTTTTAAAAGTACCTATAATCAAAATTATTTACATACAATTTAATTAAAAGCGGATAGGTAAATAATTTATAGGCGTAATCTTACAAGAGCGAAGATTGTGAACTCAGGGTTTTGTTTTAAAACTCGAAAAAAGAAATCAAATAGACTGTTATATTTCCCCAATTAATTTAGAAGTCGACAAGGGTTAACGACGCTTGTGACAAGTGCCATCAAAAGTTGTCCCCTTCTACGAAAAGCAATCGTCATCATCTTTGCCTCACAACAGGATTATTATATTCCCAGAGGACAGTGCGAGCAAAAGTAATACTTAGGTACCTAATTAGGTAGGTACTCGTATATAAACTGCGTAAAACAATGTGGTTAGACCTTTATTTTACCCACTGTAAAGACTTTGTTGTTACATTACTAATTAAATACTTTTAATTCTAAAGGCGACTGAAAATTTAGATAACCTTCAGCCGTCATTAGCAAGGTAAAATACATATTGTTTCGGTAAAATATTCTATCTATAATAATAATATTATTATTAGTATGACCTTAAATGTTATGATTACCGTTCTTTGTTTGTTAATAACAACTGTTAATTTTAATAGGTAAACATATAAAAAATATATTAGCAGCTATCAGTACCTACTTCAAGGTTGATTATATTTTTATTTCATTAAGAGTTAAGACGTTTACTAATGTTCCTTTACTATGGCTTATTCGAAAAACAGAATTACGGGTTTAATAAACTAAAATAAAATTTAAAACTAATTACTATATTAAGCTTAACCAAATTAGGAACTGGTAATTTCGTCATAACTTGGTAATATCACTTTGGTTAATTTAATAATTAATTTAACCACAATAATCACGTTAAACGGCATTCATGAAAGGTAAAAGCACCATATCACGGCACAACTTCCTGATCATATCTAGTACTAAAATAGCCTGGAATCCGATCTTGTTATTGCTGAATGAGTACGACGGAAGCTTTTCTCTGAGTGGCGGCACAAATTGTTGATTACAAAAGAGCAATTGAGCCGTCAGTCGCAGGAAATGCTCAGATTGAAACTTATGTCTGCAGAAACACAATACTAGAATATGTCTCAGCAATCTCAGTGTAACAACTAACAAGCACCTTATTATTACGGATTAAATATAATAACTGATACATGGGTAGTTAGGCTTAAAGAAAAATGAAAAATTTGTATCCGTAAAGGGAGTAAGATTTCGTATAAAGGCCAATACAGAGTTGTAATTCCATTATAATAATTTTGTAAACACAAAATGATATTACTCTTGACAATAAAACTCAGTAGACAATATTGAAAAAAAATATATTGACTCATTAGTCCTTAAGAGTGTAACTGCTAATGGGCTATGAGTGTTTAATGTCTAAATACAATGTAGGCTTAAAATATTATAAAGGTAAACAAATATAAACTTGTTATTTAGATTGTCAGTCACCAACGACAAAAGGTTATTGTTGAAGCTGCAACTAATGGTGAAAGTTACAGAACGAATTGAAATAACACGAGTTGTTTCCGCTGTTTCCATTGTGTGCAAATAGCTCATTGCTCATCATTTTAATTCTCTGGTACAACACGTATTAAAACTAAATGAATACAAAGTAAAGAAATTTAATGCTCACAACTACATTATGAATAAATCATATTTTTACTGAGACGGCCGTTGTCATTTGTTTTGTTTAGTATTTTGTACGCAAAAAATTAAATAGATATGACAGAGATTATTTACTTTGAATTTACCGTGAACTTTTATCCCGATTATAGAAAACTTCAATGCGAGTGACCGATAAGCGATCTGTTATTTTGTAATGATTCTAGACAATAGCCAGTTTATTGCATTTATTAAAGTATTTTATTGAACAACTTCGTTTTATGTTTAAGGACAACTTATATAAAAATCCACACAATATCGTAAAGACATTAAAAAAAAGTAGTATAAAAGTCGATGTTTTTAAAAGTCATTAATCAAATTATTAACAGACGGACAGTTTGTAATACAGTGATCAGTTCTGATGAAAGACATTTTAAAAGTTTTTTACTTTTTTACTTAGTTTGCTCTTTTATTCGTAAGGGCAAAACGTATTTTAAGGCCTTTTTACGATTTCATTTCTGTTGGAGACTTTTATTTCGTGGGTCTATCTTGAATTAATTCGTTAACCGTTACAATAAATAGCAAATGAAATAAAAAACAATGGGTCTTTCGATATAAGTATTATTTAGCGTCTTAAATTGTCATAATGATAAGGGTAAATTTCAGATTTATATAAAATTCCATAGCTAGCATGAATTTAAGTTATCTTTATAAAAGTAAGTTGAGTTTTAATCGCGCAGTCATTTATCGAAAGCTTAGTCCTAATCAGAGGCGAACCGCAAAGAGTCGCGTGATCGCGCGGGAAATTGTGACCCGCGTTGATTTTGCACGGTCAAAGGTCCCGATCGTGGTGCAATCACCCTACAAACACCGATAACATTAACTTGATGCACGTGACTACGTCGACTTACTATGTGGAAAAATTTCATTTTTAATGCTACTAAAATCGGAAATTCTTATAGAGTTTTCGGCTAGCTTGGTAGCTGTCGAGCAAGAGAGGTCTCGCTCTCAAGTAAATCGGTAAACTTGTCGTCATATTTAGGATTGAGGCTCGAGAATATGACTTTCATTTTGTCTTATGTTCTCTGGACTGGCAACACATTGGTAATGTTTTCTGGTTTTAGAACATAGGTAAAGCTCTATTAGTTGAATGTACGATTTGTTAAAAGTATGGCTCCTAATAAATCCAAAGTTACACTACAAATAGCAGTTCCAATATCGTCGTAATTTCAGTTTACTTTAGACTTTAAATCCACAAAGATGTAAAGTATAACTTCAAATAGCTGTGTTATATGAAAATATCGTGGCGATGTTTATCAATTTAGTAGAAGCCTTTGATACCGCTTGTGTGGTGTGGCGACGTGCAATAGTGCGGTTGGCACGATATCTTTGGATGAAAGCGGGTCCAGCGCTTAAAATATATCTCAAACAAGTTATATGTAGAATCTAGTACGGTTATTTGCGGTTATTAATGAAAATTGTGCAAGTTATCTTGATCATCTATTAGGGACATACGTAAACTCAAATGCACATATTCACTTTGCACTTAAATTCGAAAATTAATACCGCAAAGCCCATTTGTTTATATATGTATAAATGTCTAATATAAGAGATATAATTCTAATCAAAACAATGCATGTTTTTACAGACGTTATTCAAAGTGTATTAACTATGCTGTTCGTATTTGAGCACGAGTGGGTCATTATCGAATTAACCTAAACGTTACCCAGAAAGTAGAACTAAATTATTCATAATTGATCTCTGAGCCGTCAGTCAAATTAGTTTTCATGTAACGAAAGTAGCAAACTAGGTAGACCAGCGACTAACTCATTTATGTCGTTAACTTTTATTTACAACCAATATGGTTTCTCTGTTGAACTAGATAAATCCATCCTATTTTTCATTAATTAAATAAGAAGACTAGAAGTGTAATGAAAGTAACGGTAAACAAGTAGCTATTAGCAGAAAAACAAAAAAGCCGAGTTCTAAAATGTATAATGTTTTTGTCTCTCCTACAACGTAGAACAAACCAATGAAACATGAATACATACTCGAAAAACATTACTTTTTTCTAGCGCAGTCGCGTGTGCAGAATTTCAAGTCCGTGAGAAGAAATCTGAGTATCAAATTACTAGGCTATCGTTGTTTATATCATGTTAAAATACATTTCAGCTCCCGTGATCAAGTAGGCCGCTCGAGTGAAAGCACGGTCGGAGGTCAATCAGGTAACATTGGCGACGTCACTTTCAGTTGCGGCTACAATGACCTCTCAAACACCATTTTTGTTTAGAAAGTGTTGAGTAAGTTTCAGTAAGCCATTAATCAAATTAATAACAGCTCGATAGTTACAAAAGCGAGACGGCGATCAATAGAGTGACGTGTTTTGTTTTAGAGCGTTCTATCTTATGAATATTTAATGCCAATGTCATTGACGTGTCAGAGTTGTTTTTTTATTCATAAAGTTTTGTTTAGTCAAGCCGACTATGTACAAACCTGTGTTTGCCAGCCATTACACAAAATCGATAGAGCGTCGCTAATTACTGGTCAAGATCGGTCTCGTTCATTGCTTTTTACACGATCAGATCCTATGAAACGAATGTATTATAAATATTTTTTATAATCATATTCAGTAGGTACAGTCATCAGAATTTCTACGAGCACTATCAGATAAACTTAATTAACGATTATTATATACATGAAAATCAAAGAATAAAAGAGATCGTATTTCAGTTTTTACTGTAATTTCATGCAGGCAAGGATGGTTCAATGTTACGGCGGTGATAAGCTTGCAATATTTCATTACCGCGGCGCAATGAGGCACAAATTGGTCGACGCAATCGCGCGCGCCCGGACCAATCTCATTAACGGCTGGATTGATAGCCCCTGTATAACGTTACAAAATATTTAACGCTACATTCATATTGAATATTCACGACGTCGGCGTTATCAGAGTTCTCAATAGCCGTTAACCTATAAACTATTTCAATTAACACGTTGTGGTGGTCCCTAGGAAGGCTTTTAGTCATGCTATGTGCGGTCAGCTAAGTAATTACGGAGCGGAGTTTTTCTTTACTTATTATATACTGTACGAGTATTTTAAAAAAATACGGTCGAGGTTGGATGCCTCTTGGTATTGGTACTTTTTTATTTTATGCATTGATAACAAATCTAGAACAAACCTTTTACGTTTTTTTCTGTTTCGCAATTGGACTATTACAGTCATTTACTTTATTTTACTCGACTATTCTTGACACATTAACAAAAGTTGAAGAAATTAACAACCATAAAATATAGAGCTAATGCACATAACGTTTATAGTGAAATTCCAACATTACTAAAAGCAAATATTTCACATTATTAAATAAAACAAATTATTAACATTAGTCTGGATATATTATTTAGTTATTTATCGCGTCGTGACTGGTGTTGTGGGCTTACAATGAGAGAATTTAGGGTAAAAACCCATTTATATTTATATTAAACATTCTTTTACCTCCATCAATAAACTTTGTGTTTACAGAAAAGACTGACATAACTCCTACAGTTGTTCAAGAGTCACGTACCCGTACGTAATCTGTGGGTATTGTGAACAAATTGGAGAGCTGTAAGAGATATTGCCGCTTCGGTGGACAGTACTTACGTCAAATTTTGTCCGAGCCCAATTTGAACAATTTATATAGGTAGGTAACGGTTTGTTACGCAATGAAACATCGACCCGAACTCCGAATAGACAGACTATTTGATCACTTATGCATCAAACGGGTTCTGTCCGACGGCTGACGGCTCCCCTCGCCGTCCAACTTCACGCGATCGTCGCACACGACGCGTTCTGGATACGTCTATTAACTTTTAATTATCTTTTGGTTTCGTGAATGCTTTTTAATTTATTTAGTAGTGTCGTAAATAATAGTAAAAATAACTATTATTTTTTATGATTTCGCTTACATATTTATTATAGAATATCTGCTGTTTCCTCTGCTGTCTTATACACATGTATATTACTGTAAATTGTTAGTTGCTGTGGTCTCGTAACAAATAACATCGGACATCTACGGGATCGCATCTTTATTGATTATTTCTATATGTAATTAGGATTTTATTTAACACTGCAAATGAGCTAAGTAAATTCTATATAAAATGCATATTATTCTAATGTACAGTCGTTAAAAAGACCTACCGCAACGGGTCGCATTATGTTTAAATCTGCAGCCGGAGAGGCACTTCGACTACGGCTAATTGATAGTTTACGCCTTGCAAATGCGTGCAAGAATGTCGCCTTTGCAGATTTCAGATTATTTTACTATACAGGTAAAACTTTTGTCGGTTGTCTGCAATTTCATTTCGTAATATCGGGGTAGTTAGGTAACTTAATTATAGTGTGTAGTTTGTTCAATATTAATTTCAGTCAAAGATACGAGTTACTTTTTATTTGAAATAATTGCTTTAATTTAATCTAACTATACGTATTGACTTCTTGGCTGTGTAATTAGATGGTATTTAAAACTAACTTTCCAGATTACCAAAGTGAGTTAAGAATGGTAAGAACAATTATTTTACCGTCAATATGTATGGAATTTTACTTGATTTAAATAGAATTCAAATTATTAGGCTTTTAGACACCGTAGATAAATACAACCAGGTTCACTTCAAAACAAAAATGTTACATCTATTTGTTTTTCAAACGATGTGAAGCTAAAATAATAAAAATCAAAAAGAAACAAAAAACATAATGGTGTTTTACATAAACAGTTATAAAAACTGGTTCGACTACAACTTTATGAAAAGCAATTTTATAAAAATCGAATGAAAAGAAGCCATATCTTGCTCTTGCTTAATTAAAAATATTAAAATAGAGATACAGACTGAACGTTTTGCATAAATGTAAATTGAAATATTGACAACAGATAGGTATACTCGTACCAGTCTGCAATCACAGGCAACGGTATAAATTACATCCCAATCAGACCGATAAGTATTTAATAACTTAGTTATTAAGAGAAACCGGTGACTCTAAATTAAATGTTTTTGGTAAAACAAACTTGTTCCACCGGAATCACGTTATCTTTACAAGCAGAAAATTGCGCGATCTTTTAACTTTATTCAGGTAAAGTTGAGGTAAAATCTACAAAGACTTATGTATCAAGCTTCTTATTTCAAAGATCACAATATTCAAGAAGTTAATCTTTGTTATTTTTCAGAGAATTTATTAAATTATGTTATTAAGGTCGTTGAACTGGAAACTCAGAAGGCAGTTATTTAAATTTTTCATCTTTTTCGGTGATGGCGAAATACGTATAAAATGAAGTAATACAGGTCTGAAAGTAAACATATAATTAATTAAGAGAAAATAAATATCCCGATTGCTAAAAATATTTTTTGATGTTGGGAATGAATGCTGTAATACTCATATAAAATATATAGCCTACGTTACTCACAAAAGGAGACGAATTCAATTACATGTCTCACGTTGAAATTCGTAAAGCGTGGACAAGAAATGATCATCCTACTATAAATGAATGTTCGAAAAACTTTACCCACTTAATACAGACGGGTCCTAAAGTATTTAGGGCTTAAATAAAAAAAGGCCTAACACATTTCAAGTACGATGTGCATAGGTAGTACTCGTAGGTACGTTATAGTGGCGATTGGATCGTTTATTATCTGGCGAGCGGAGAGCGTGACGGAGCCACTTCCCCTCTCTCCGGATCACTGCTCAGATCGTCCGTTGGAGTCGTCGCCCGTAATATCGTTAGCTGCACTCTTTTGGATCCTGTATGCATGGATCACTTAGGATTTACAAAGTAATATTTTACCTACACGTAGTTCTTAAGACTTAGTTCTGCTGCTACTCGTAAATTAATAATAAAGTAAGCCAACTAACTGACGTACAAATAGTAATTTGAGTAATTTCCATGGAACGCACTCGTATAGTAATGATTTTTTTTGTTGAAAAGATGTGTGGTGGTGGTGTTTCTTGTTTTATCATCTCCATTTTTCACTTTAATGGGGTGGAACTAAATCATAATGCATAAATGTCTATTACTGATACCTTAATGAATAAATTATTTTGAATAAAAATTTGAATTTGGATCTGTTGTTACAGTTTCAAGTAACGATAATTATTCATTCCATTTAATATAATACGCGAAATTTATCTTTCTTGAACTGCAGTGCTATCGGCGGTAACTTATAAATTATTCATTTAAAATTTAAATCTGTAGTGACATTGACAAACAGTATTTTGTAAAAGTTGAATACATTTAATCTAATAATATATTACAATGTATTCATGCATGGTGGTCAAGTTTTTTATTTACTTGTCTTATTACCATTTATATCCACTTGACCGTCATTTGTCGGCCGTTTTTAAACAATATTTAATGAAATTAAGAAATTGATTCAATTGTTTTTTTTTTCTATAGGTAAATTACCAATTACAAATAACAACACATAATGGAGAAAAATTTGCGTTTAGAGCCAAATGCATTTTCGGTATAAAACATTAAACGTTAACCCTATGAGTAAGGAATAAATCTGAACCGTAAGATTTGGCTCTAGGAATTGACTCAGCTTCTAAAGAGCTTGCAAGAATATACTATTATGTACGGGCTTTTACTCAGCCGAGTGTGTAAATATATAGTATATTGATGTCGTTAACTGGACTGCACTCTTTCACTTTATTGTATCGGATCGTATCTCGGGCGTTGCATTCACTGGAATGGTGGGAAATAAATATTTATGCAGATCCACTACAATTTATTTTTATGGGCATTGCTCAAAATACGTGCAAAATAAACGATTTTTATGTTGTTTTACGATAAATGTAATTTATTATCCTTTATTATGTTGATATAGAAAAAATAGAATCGCTTGACTTACTGTTTAAAAGTAACCTTTTGTAACTGTTAATAGTGTAACAAATACATAATTATATTTATGTTATTATACGAGAACATACATCTATAATGTTATTTCTAAAAGGTTAGCATGTTCAATATTGTTGTTACAAACGATATTGAAGTCATTGTCCTATATCAGTTGTTGAACTTTTGGTAACGATTACAAAGAAAATGATTACAATGATTTATTATTCGGTAGATACTTACAATAAATCGTCACGATCATTAAAGAGAAATGAATAAATTTATTAATGGTGGTCCCAGTGAATTGTTAAGTTCATTTATTACAGAGCACAAAAAATATTGTTGCTATTGGAGCGGTTGTAGTCACGGCTTCTGTCAAAGATTAGTGATCGACTGAGTGACTTGTGTGGTTAAGCAACTATTTACTACTGTAGTAAAGAAATTTTATAAATACTGTCGTGCCTCTGAGGGCACAAAAAATCGTCACGTCTTTCTATGTTGTTACTCTTTGACAGCAATCATATAAAAAGTTAAAAACTTCCAACACTTTATTTGACCACTAATTCACCTATATATCCGCATTGGTGTAACATGGTGAAGTATACTCCATTCGTCCTTAATTACGAGAGACCCATGCCCTGCGGTCGTACGCTAATGGGCTCAGTCGCAGTTCATTTAACTTTATTTTGACTCGTTAACTAGCATTAACTACTGAAGAAAGTTAATGATTTTATATAAATCGACTGGTCATTTCTATTTCAAAAAGGTAAACTAGGCTCATTGTCTCGACTGGGCACTTTCAAACTTAAATTAAACACTGATTAAATGAACGAGGTTTTGCAAATTAACAGCAGTGAAGAAAACTAAAAGCCTTTATTTAAAACTTAACTTAAGCATTACGAGACCTAAATTAAAAGTACACCAACTACGGAAATATCATTTGAATTTTCGATATGTCTTTTGACATTTTTAATTAAGCTTTACAATTATGCTCTCTGTCAAAGGCGAGGAGAGTTGAAAACAATTAAAGTTATTAACCATTTACGTCTTACGACACGCTTTGTTACGAGGCTGACTTTTATATTTTCTGGAGCAGCGTACCCGCAATTCTTCGGGAACTGCCACATTGTAAGGAAAGTCATCAATCAAGCCACGCACGAAAGGGTATAAAAAGCATGGACGTTCTTTGCTCCAATTATTGTAATAGTAACTTTTGTATGTGGACTTAAGCTCCGTGAAATCTATTACGAAGTTTTCTTTCCATTAAGCTAGGTATAGTTGGGGATTCTTTTTATTGTATTGTAAGAGCGGAAGGTCGAACGGCTCATTATATTTTCTGCTAGATGAACTTGGCTGATTCTACAGATAGAAATGTGATACATAAAGCGAATATCATCAGTCTAATTAAAATAAACGAGTAAAGTTACAAACAATCTTTGCATTCGAATGCATAAACCAGGCATTGAGGTTGTTTACATAACTTTAATGTCAGTAATTAATAGGTTGACCTTTTACATATCAGAAATATTTTAGAAAGTAACTAGCTATGTCTAGGTTGACGAGTCGTATAGCTAATTTATTTTGACATCTTGCGAGACTTGCTCCTATACGTGTAGATTACTCAAAAAATTCGTTAAGCAATTACACAAAAGTTCATTAATAACCATACATTACGAAAGGCCACTCTTACCCAACCGAATGAACTGAAGTTTCTGAGGTGTGTGTTGAATTTATTAACGTTAAGACTGTACAGAACAGAGCTTCTACGTAACGTGTTCGCGTAACATGAATGGACTACGACATTATACGTGTGCCGTATCTTGTGGGAATGTGATAGGAATACATTACAATAATTATAAAGGATTGTTTGTAACGGATCCTTTTATGTAGGCACACTATTAATATAACAATATTATTATGCATGTATTGTGTAGTAAATAATATTAAGATAATAATGAAGTAGGTATAACTTTGTTATGTAAAGGAAAATAAACTTATTAAAATACTAGTTTTTACTTGCAGTATCTTAAGAAATGTACTGTTTTTTAAATTAAGCTAATCCTCTTTAATAAAAAATTGAAGGTAGAAGATACCTATTCTACTGTCAGCGCAGGTATTATTTAATTTTTTATTATCTTCTATCAATAAGGTTGGATAATGTAATGTACAATAATTAAATATCTACTGCCACTCTGATTAGGAATTAATTATTATCAGAAATCCTCTTTCACAAGGAAACCGATTTTATGCTTTATATCGGCTTCATGCTGTGTGGTCTCTCACTCGGTTAATTTTTTCATTTCATTTGCGGAAAATTCTTGAAAGTAAACAAAACATAGAATAATTTTGAGTATGAAAAACTTTAATGAATATTAAATATCTATTAGACTTGTAGTTTTACTTATTACCGTTGAAGACACTTCATGAAACGTGACGTTAAGCCCATGGCATAAACGCGTACAAAGCGATCTAAAGACACAAAGTAGTTTGTACTGTAATTAATTTTACGAATGAAATTTTTTTTTTTTTAAGTAAACATATTTCACTTTGATCTAAGAAATATGCTAAATAACTATACAGCGAAATGAATAAAAAAGAACGAAAAATAATCACTTCTATGAGTACATAATAATGTATATAAGTACCTAGTCCTAGATTATATACTCGTAATAATATAACTATTAAAAAATCCTTGAAAGTATCGATTCAATAAGTCTCAGGGAGCTTTGAGGAAAAACTTACTCCAGCGAAAGATTTTTGTCTCAATTCGAAATAAAAGGCATGACTCAAACGGCCGTGTCCGGTTTTTATAGAATAATCAAGTAGCATTTACCGGACGATTATTTATACGATTGCAATGGACGGTGGAAATAAAAACGTTATCCTCGACGTAAATGATGGATCTCGCACCATTTGCTAAACCCGACATGATTTCCTTTTCAGAAATGGATAATATATTTTTTTAAGACATCCATAAAATCTCATGCTGGGCAATTCGACGTCATTAGGATGTGGTATTATTTTTTTCTTTAATAGTCATTGGGTATTTGACATTTTTAATATCAATAGTTTGCATCCTGCAATAATGGAAGTAGACTATTGTATAAATACGTGCTTTTTTATGATTCTAGAGTTGTAAGCATTCTCCATTTGCGTATTTGTGTGGTTACAAGAAGTGGAGCTTCGAGCAACTGTAGTATTCATATGGCTGTACCAAAATACGTCAGTGAAAGCAAACAGAACGTACGACCTCAATGTTTTTATTTACTTTTTCAAAGTAACTTTAAATATAGAACATTGCGGTACTTGGTCTTATATTATTTACTGTGATTGTACAAATTTAACCTAGTTAGTAGAACATAACGAAAAGATTGAAAATTTGGAATTAATTAGGGTCCGCTCAATAAATTGTCTATCATTTCATCTTTTTCAAAATCTTCATTAAATGTAACTAAGCTGCTTCTAACATAGAGTGTGGGTCAACTTGACGTTAGTTTTATTCGAAGCAGTCTCTATACCTGTTTCTGTAATAAATAGCTTTTGCCTTTCAATTTGTAGAACATGATTGCACTTTGGACGTTCGAAATTAGTCTTGAGCGTTGTAAATTTAAATAGATGACACAAACGTATGCTGGTTAGTCTATGTTATTATGAGTTGCCTAGGTGCTGTAGTTTCGTGTCAAAGACCTCTCTTCTTTATTTTTAACCTCTTTTTTTCTTTCTGTTTTCCTCTTTTCCTTACCGATGTCTTTGGGCGACTTAGGTGACCATTTATCATCTGTTAATTCGTCGGTTATTTCCATAAAAACCAGACCAAAACGCAGAGGATTTCTGTTGTCCTATTATAATTTCCAGTCGCCATTAAGCGGTGATCAAAAAATCCGGTAAAGGATAAAGGCGAAAAGATTACCGAGTCCGATAACGGCCTTTCTCGAGGCAGTCTCGGGGGCCCGGACCATTTGTTACACGGGGCCTCACAACCATTACTCAACGTACTGATTCTTTTTCATAGGAAAACTGCAATGTCGCTATCAGTCAAGACTACTTTTTGTCTGGCCGTTTTCCTGTCAATTGATCTATCGTATCACGATTGAAAATTATTATTCTCATTTTTTGATCATTCCGTTTTAATGATTGCTTTAGGGTGTTTATCGTGTCTCATTACTTGTTACCAAGGATCATGGAATTGGATTTATTAAGTAACATATTAAATGTTACATAAATTATACTCTGAAAATAAATGTACGCCAAAGGTTTATGGTTAATTAGCGAGCAATACTTCGGTTAATTACAGATGTGTGGTGGTTTGTATTTCTCTGATTTTAATATTGTTAACATAACGAACCTTATATTGGCTCACTTTGACGGTTGAAATTGAAATGAATAATCAGTTAATCACGCACGGCGTAGCAACAAAGTTATTATTAACTTCGTACGCGTGTGATAAGCATGTCTATAGTTCACATCTGAGTAAACTCAGCTTTAGATGATACCTACCTACAGATGAATGCGAGGCTCAGTACTCCACTTGAACTGTTCTTGTGTAAGTGTATGTGAGATTACGTAACAATTATTCAATGAATAGATGCTTATCCACTTTCTTTTTTGATTCTTTTTTGGTCCTTAACTAATTTGTCATTACTCTTGATTGATGCGAATAGGCGATAATAATCTCCCACCATTTCGTGGTTCATCTGTTCGTTTGTCGTCTATTTTCTTAAGAATAAAAAGTCATTTCGAAATATTACTTACTTAATTTTTTACTTTTTTACCTTTTAAAAAAAGGTTCATTAAAAATTTTAAAATTTGGGCCAGCATTGTAGAATATAGCCCAGTGCAATTATCGCCTGTTATTATCAATAGAATTCGGAACGGAATCTAACGAACCGTATTACAATACATTCCTTTACAAAGCCGTCCTTCATTTCCCACAAAAAGTTCATGACTATTCATATTTGTAAACTAATCTTGCCATATTTATATAGAGTACTTAGAATAGCGAAATAGCATCGCCAAGTTGCACGTGAACAGCTTGCGAATGGTATTTAGCTGCTGCGAAAATGCTTTTGCAGTTTCTGAACTCAACAGTACAACGTATGTTATATATTTAATAATAAAATAATAGATTTCCAGCGAAGTTTTCTAAGAAATATGTGCTATCAGCGACATGTTTTATTCCCGTGTCCTGGTTAACCTAATCTCGGGTAGCGTTATTCGTTTCGAGCACCATTCGTGTTCTGCTTGAAAACAAGAGTCGCATTTTATGTCGCACGTGAACAGCGTGCTGATAGCACAGCTCAGCAATGTAATGTTCAGTATACACCACGCACACAGCTATATTATCCATTATGTTCATGCTAGGTTTTTGCAAAATCAGGTAAGCAGATATACTTTACGGTATCAGTACCTCGGGTACATAAAGTAATTTGGTTATCATTATCATTTTAAATAAGTATGTTATTATTTTTTAATTACTCAAAATTAGTTGCAGATTTAGTTAACTTTTTCAAATTTTAAACACTCGAGCGTCCTCAAGCGTTTAAATCAAATATACCGGCCGAATTGAGAACCTCCTCCTTTTTCGAAGTCAGTTAAAAAAGAGTGGATTTTATCTAGTAAATGCAAGTTTAAAAGATTTTATGAGAGCTAATAATCCGTATTTACTCAGTTACCTCGTTTAGTAGCAGTCGTCGTGCGGAACGTGAATGGCGTTCCGATGACACAGTTCAGAGTGAAGACGGTACGGTTGCATCACGGTTTGCATAACGCGTTGCCAACCTACTGAATGTCAACGCGAGGCCGGCGCAGCGCTCGCAACTTGCCGCGAGTTCCACACATTACGCCTTTCATTAACAGGTTACGGTTACGAGAGTTTTTGTCGACTTTACACAACCGTAACTTAGAGTTATTGCTTGTTTTTATTTGAGTACCCCAGAAGCAGCGTTTTGTTTTTCGAGCGTTTGTACCTATGTAGGTATGTATATTTGTTTCGCGTGCGCTACAGCCCAAAAGGCTTGACTGAATCCATGATTATGACGTGTATTTCATTCGTATTCATTGTGGAAGTGACGGCTAATTTTTAATATGGCGCTTCCTCAATTCCTCATACATATTTTCGGTAGTTCAGTTTTAGTTTTCTTATAAATTACTACTAAATAGCAAGTTAGCTAAAACAGTTCTTGAATATAAACGCACTCTATGACTCCAACGGGCTATATCAGTTACATTTTCTTGTCTTTTCTTTTACGACGTCTACCCGGCTATGTATATTTTTAGATTAGTAAATCTTGTCTGAAGTCGTACCTAAAGTATCGATGAACAATCGTGGAGTGATGCAGGGTGAATCACGAAGTAACTGACTCAGACGGCGCTAACTGATGTTCTTAGAATAGCAGATAACCTTGACGATCAGAAGTAGATTGGTGTAGTCACCAATTTTATCCTCCTTATGTATTCTATGAACACAATATCGGTACAAACTGCTTTACTTATCCCATCATCATTGTATTGCCATTGAGTCATACGATGCTCCAAGAAACGTTTCTAATGCAGATTTTATTAATTTATTTTTAAATTTTATTTTTATTTTGGTATTTGAAACTCTTCCACAGCGGTAGAGACGAAAATACTTTTAGAAAAACATGAAAAGTTTAAAATTAATTTTTATTCTGTCTATAAGATTGATGTGTACGGTGTGAGCTTTGTGCTGATATAAAAATCATGGAAAAATAAAAACATGTGACAGTCCTTTCTAAAGATGGCTTTCAATTGCTAAAAATAAACTAGTCTGTATTCATACTTTAACTGTAAACTGTAAATCTTAAAGGAATGAGCGTTTAATTTACGACCCGTTCGTATTCAGTCTGTTGAAAAATTTAATGATATGTCTCCGCAGTGAAGATAATTTATTTTAATAGCTGTATGTCTTCCCCTCCCATTGTATGTGTGTCACAAACAAACTCGGTGGGTCCTAGTCGTTTCGTTGTTAAATGTGTGAATATGAGGCTCAATCGGTATCGGCTCTCATAGGGATCGAGAGCGTCAGTCGTGCGGGACGATGCTGTCGAATAAAGATAAATGGGTTCGTGAATGCGGGTTAGAACGCCTGGAGGATCGAGGGAGCGGGGGCATGGGGCTAATTGGCTGTCAACGATGAGTTCGGTTTTACGAGAACTTCGAACCCATACAGAAGGGCACGCACTGCCTGCTGGACTGATCGGGGACGACTTCCACTGACATGTCGTCGATAAAAACGGACAAAACAATGCTTGATTGGCTATCGACGCCCTTCAAGCGTCGCTAGCTAGATGTACTTAAATGTACGCTTGCTATAGATATGTATACGCTGACGTAATACTTTGGTGGTGTGGAGTTTTTATGGACATTTTCTTATCAATAAAATTATTGAATTATAAGTTAATTAATTAAAGGAAACTTGCTTTTACTTGCATCGCATTTAGATATGTATAGTAGCGATAAAAATATAGTAGCAATTCAACAAAGGTACATATTTCTGTTTTAGAAAGAACGTAACAAATTATATAGAAGACATGAAGCAATTTTTAATGGGCTAAAATAAATGAAAGATGATTTTAGTTTTTATGCTTTATACTTAATAGGATGCAGTGACATTATCTTTACATTAACGAATAGTGACATGTAGGTGGTGAATGGCGACATGTACGAGAGAAAGAGGCGCAGTCAGTGTTACGAGTGTTTCGTCTCACGGCCAAGTCAGGTGCGAGAGTGGGCTTCATTAGCATCGCCGGCTCATTAACGGGACGACCCAATCAACAGATACTTGAATAACTTGTTTTAAAACTTATGTGACGGTTGTTTTTTGTTCACATCACTACGTTTCCTCTATGTTTTGATGGAGCTAAATTGGTCGTTCAAAACCGGTTGCGTTGAATCGTACTTTACTGTTTACTCGCAGTTGGAAAGATGCATTGAGCCCTGTAACACTTACTTCATTTGTACTTATAACTGTAATTGATGTTTGGCTTTTAGGGTAATTGTTTGACCTTATAATATTCTAAATATCCTTCGCCCTTTAGGTTATCCAATATGTAAAACGTAAATGATACAGTAACTGCCTCGCAATTTTAAAATGTAATAACAGACCTTCAAAAGTATCATTACATTTCAAGATGTTATTATAGCTTGAAGGCTATCTCGTCAAATCATCCGATGTCAATTACAGATAGATTCAAAGCTAATAATATCATAATATTAAGGGTCAGAAGATAAAATTACAGTTTTTGTGAACGGTTTTTATTGCTTTACAATTATTGTAACTAATACAATTGAAGGTGTAACGCTGCCTTCGTCTATGATTCGCATCAATAACTAAATAGAACATCAAAATAAAACTGGCAAGTGTTAACGTTAAGTTATATTTAATTAGAAAATAATCTTAACCGTTAACTAAATCGAAATGAAAGCAGTGTGACTGTGAGATAATTAGATTAAATAAAATCAGTTGCATTTAGCTGTCTAGCATTGTTTTCTTTTAATGTAGACATAGTTTTATTCCAATAGGTGACTGGCAAAAATTCTAGTGCTTCCGTACTTATAAATAAATCATAGTGTAAATAAATCCTTATTGTATGATACAAAATAAGAATATGACGCTTACATCGACTGAGCAAACATGTCACGCTTATCCTGTAGACAAACAAGCATGCAACTTTGTGAAAGAATTATATACCTATTGAAGACTTAGTGCAAGGATTCAAGCTGATCTAAGCTTCCATGGTAACTTTAAGTCACAAATAAGTATAGCCGAGACTAGCTACAATAAAAGAAATACAAAGGTAGCTAACGCTAACAGCTACTTCTAGCAGTAAACTTAAGTAATTTTAATAACTCAATAGGCATCTGTCATCATCAAAGCGTGACACTGATCTAGAAAGTTGTCCGTCATTATATCCAACATGTAAAAGAAAACGTACGTTACGATACCCATAACATATAGGAATACTAATGCAATTTGTTTCCTTTGGGGAAAACAAACAAAAAGGCGCTAATAAATCTGAGATGCGCACTGAAGAACCCGACGGGATAATGAACTAATCACATTAGTTGCCACGCGAGATACAAATGGAAAACAAACGGCTAGAATACTTTGCGATCGTATAACATCATTTTTCCCAACTTGCCTCTGACAATGGATTGTGTTAACGTTGTTTTTTGAAGTCCAGATATTCTTTGATTTCAAATAAACTGAACGGTCAGGTAGGTATTTTATATTGCTATATATTTAAGATGAATTTATAGATGTATGTCTAAATACATTTTTGTGTGGTAACGAAATTCCAAATGTTTATATAAAACGTGAAATAATTAAGAAGCAATCAAGCAATAGTTTATAGAAGCGACGGTGGATAGCTAATTTAATATAACCAATGAAAATGTCCTAGCCCATTAAGGTCTAACTATATTACTCTATTCTTCAGGAGTAATAAGCGTAGCTGATAGTAATTCTTAGCGAGGTTGTGGCCACACGACGCGGAAGGTAGGTGCCGTTATAAAATAGGTGCAAAACCTGAATATTCATTGACGTTTGCGGCTAGACGCTCGGCACGCTAACCGCAGATCTAGTGAAAAACATTGGATATGAAAATTGTATTGTATATTTCTTATTATGTAGAATCAATACAATGACATAAAATACATAGCTGCTGTACTAGCTGCTACCAGTAAGTAGCAATGACGAGTTATCTGGGTTCGAATCGGTCACACAATAATAAGCTTACTTGTGGAATTTGTTCCAGGTAGATCATACGTCATACTTATTGTTACTCACTTTACGAATGTACCTTATTAGTTTTTAACTAGAATTAGGTTTCACCACGAAATACGAGAGCTCATATATTGTATTTATAGTGTCAAAGAATTCCCTCAATCATTTTATATGTCAAGTCCTACACAAGCAGTAACAAGTGATATTTAAAAAAGTAAAGGTCGTAGTTTCTTGTTTTGATGATATTTACCAGTAGTAAGAATATAATTATATCGACAGCTACTATTTATATTATTGTAACAGAAGATAAATGACGATGTTCGATTATCAGGAAAGAATATCAGTATCAGGAATGACATTCGACTATTATAATTTTTGCAAAATTAGATTTTTAAAGCAAATACCTAGTCTGTCTTTAGAAGCTGTAATTAATTTTAAACGAATATAGCATTCCAATTACAAATTTGACGAAATTCAGCAAAATATGCAAATTTTACTAATAATCGCTCGATTTCCAAATTAAATGTGACACGGTTATTATGTTGTCGGCATATTCTTAAGAGGCTAGAATATTTTAGTATACGAATAAATTATATTTTGATGGATCGTTTTTTTGTGGAACCCGTCCGTGGATTGGTTTTTTGTAATCAATTTTAGATTTGGAGTGGAGTCGTGATTTGAGCGCGTGATGTTAGAAGACTTCCGCGCTTTGGTATCCAATGCCGACATTTGATACACAGTCGGATTCACGAAACTGAGTTATATGTATCTATTCAGAGGCCTACCCGCTGAGATAAACTTCTTATTCTTCGGGCGAAAATATTTATGTTTATGTGGGTGGATGTGTCGTCGACATTTTCGCAAAATATTTTCGACTCTGTTGTATTGAGAATATTTTTTATGAAAACAAATATTCGTATTCCTTTAAGTCGCATTTGAATTTTTTATCTTAGAGGTTTTAGCTAGGTGCCTACTTGTTAAGTTCTGAGCAGCGTATAAAAAGATGATAAAAATAAGTAAACATAGTCCCGTTAAGAAAATTAGCGCGGGCATTAAAGCTTCGAGCTATCCCGAAGCGAAGCGTAGACGAGATAGGAGATAACTTTAAAATAATATATTTTTTTCTCGTTACCGATCACTTACCATTTATTATAATAGATACGAGTGATAAATTATATTTGTAGGGAACCTTTGAAAATATGAACCAAGGTAGGTTATTCTCGCCCATTTTCACTTATTATTTCTCATAATTATTTCAATGATAATAATATTATCATAAAATATATTTTATCATCATCCGTATCCATATCGCGATATCCGGCCCTTTATAATCCTATTTTTAGAAACCAGGATTACAATATTCGCTCAGCTCGCGGGGAAAATGGCGGAAATATCCACTTGACTAAAGTCCCGACAAATTGTCGACGCGGCTTTTGCGAGTTTCGAAGGATCTAGTACATTGTTATTGATGTGAAAGTCACGAAAACAGTGTCGCGAGTTGAGAATTAAGAAAACATACTCTACTCTAGTAGTCTAATAAATCTGACTGTTTATTATTCTACATATTTATTATTATTGTAACTTTGCTTAATCTGATAGAAGATAAAGATAACCATTTTTTTTAAGAAGTTAAAAGTGTTAGCATTTCTTAATTTACTTAGAGACGTCATATATTAACGTCGAGCTGACAATAAATGTAACATGTAAAAAAATTATGTGACAGCATCCCCGCTTTTCGTACGTAGTAAATAGTTTTCATTAAGGCTGATCACGCGTGTCGTACGGACAAGCTTGGCTAAAGGCGAAATATCATGAAATATGGCCGGCAGACGACGGCTCAACAGCTCAAGATAATCGTCTCTTTTCCAATGCGAAATGCTTAGATTTACGGGGATCAGTGTTTCATACAGCCCGATAAGAGTAAACAAAATATACATTTTCATTAATATATTTTATTCTAATAAATGATTTTCTAATTGATAAGGATAAGATATTTGCCAAGAGAATTTAGAGTTGTAAGATATCTATCTACTTCTATAAGTAATAGTGTAAGTTATACCTACTCGTAAACCATTCTTTGCAATACATTATACAGGTAGGTAATATTGCTAGAATGGCATCGGCTCAATAGACTTTAAGATAAAGTAAGGGAGTGGTACGAGCGTGTTCGGAATCGCATTTTTAGTACAACAAACGAGCGACTGCGGGATCTCAATTATTCCAGTAGTAATGTCCCGGAATGTCTAATTTCCTCACGTAATTTGGCCGGAATTTGTCCCCGCCGACGGATGCTTGGAACTATTTTTATTGTTTCTGCTTGTTTCCTATTTGTTCCGTTCCTCCGGGAACAATATAACTTGAACCTTGTGAAGTAACCGACTTGACTCTGAACAAGTGTATTGTGAACTGCACGTCGGATCTTGCCCACACTAGAATGTTTTGTTACGTTCACGTTTGTTCATCATGAGAAAAAATATGAGATATATGCCTCTAATTACGTAGCAACTGATGATGCCGCATTGTGGCGTCTGAGAAATGGACGTGGGACGAAAGTGAGTGGGCATGCGAGCCATTGTACCCATAGGGAATTAACCAATGATGTTATATACGCACATGAATATGGACCTTAATCCGATGTTGTTTAGTGCCAATGTAATTTTTGTAAATGAATTCAGACATTTTCAGGCATGGTTCCTGTTCGTGTCTGCATGTTCCAAATATTGACGATGTGTCATTTTTTCGTGGTTCTTCTATTAATGTTTGTGCATTTGACAGTCCAATCTTGACTATTATAAGTTCGGTGACCCATAGTTAGTTAAAATACCTTCAGGTAAGTGGCTGAATTTATTTTAAGAATGATTATGTGTACTAGGTACTGACAGTTCCAAGACAGAAAGTTATCAAAATGAGAAAGATGCGTTGTTAGTGTTTTTACACTATGCTACAAATTCTAATAGCACATATGCTAGGAAAGTAATTTCACCCAGATCGCGGCTTTATCGGTTAGTTAGATCAAGTGCATACGTGTTTAACATTACTCCGGATAAGTTGCGCAGGCGAAATAAAGGGAGACAAGTGATTTTGGAAGCGCGCCAAGATGTGCCGAGCCCCACTCCATTTGCGCTTTACATAACTTCGTGTTCAAGGGATCATTAATCTCCCTAGTTCCTGCCAGACCGAGTTTAATTTTAATAAACGGCTTCTGCCATACTACGGTATTAATTTACATGCCTTAATGAAATCAAGGTGCTCGCTCTATTCTTAAAGCCAGTTAACATTGTGAATCCATCAGGTCGTTTCGGTGTTTACAACAGGTGGAAAATACTTTATTTTTGCACGCGTTTTTGGGACTTCTCATACTTTCAATGGTAACAAACAAATAAAGCATTTCAACCTTTTTTCGAGTCCTTTCGCTTTGTAAACATTTTATGAATACCATAAACGATGAAGTATTTTTAAAACTCTTTTTGTTGTATGACAAAAATATATAATATTTACTTTTGGGGCTGATTCTAATAAAAGCTTTGTTTGAATGTTGATATTGTAAGCATGTGTAGCAGCTATATCTATTTTTGTATATATAGGAATAGATGAAAGTGGTTGGGTACAGATGGGATCTTCGTAGAGCCTCAAAATACAAGGTAAATAACACTCAGATATATTTGATTTTGATACACGTAACTTTAACAAGTTACTAAGAATAACATATACCTACATAGATACATTATAATAGTAACAGATTACAGTTACGGCTTACCGCGCGGCAGTGTAATAAATGACCCGCTATAAATATAATAAATAATATTTACTGGTAAAAACTCTGATGTAAAATTATCGGCAAATACTCATAAATGACATAACATCGTATCTATTTCGTAAATGCTGACCCTTGTCCAGTCCTAAAGCAAATCATATCTCATCTACTCTACAGCTCTACCTTAGTAATTCGCTTACAGAAATATAATTCAAGATTTTAGAGCAACCCCAGCCTTCAGGGAATTACGCGAAAGACCAAATTCATCCCTCGTCAACGCCCGGGGTCGTGTTTTATGGCAAAGGGTATTACATTAATAAAATACAAAACTAGATAAAATGTAGCTAAATAATATTTTTTATCATACTTCTTGTATACGGTAAATTATGAGGAAACTTTAGTTTTTTAACTACATTAGATAAATGTTTTTGCAAACCAAATACGTTCAAATATGAGTATTAGTGTTTTTTGTGTGGTATACGTTTTACGAGTAAGGTACCTATGTATGTTATACATGAATATCACGTGTTTTTATTTAAGATGTGTGTGATATAAATGTATCAGATATAGATGAGTCTTACTTAAAGTATTTCTCAGTATTTATCAGACATTACATTACAGGGAAGAAAGGAGGCGCGCTCCAGGATTTAGATTAGTACAATAGACATTCTCTCATGTCTAGGAAAAAGGAAAACATCTTAACTAAATTAACCTGCATGCCTTATTTCTTTTTCCTTACTTATTTTTAATCAAATATTGCGATAACCTTTTCAGAATAAATAAAAGTAACATTACAAGGGGCAGTCTTATTATAATATGATTTATTCATAGACATAATACCTATTATTGCCATATCACACAAATTGATAAGCTACTTATAGGTACACAAAACCTCTTTGAATATTTACGGAAATAAGGACCAATGAAGCATTTGTTATTTTAGACATAGATCGTTCAATAGTAGGTATACAGGTGGATTTTACATACAGAACTGGAGGTACAAGTATGTTTAAAAGGTAAAGATAGAAATTAATAGTATGCCTCTGGCCGTGTTCTTTAAACGTGGTAATTTGTTCTGTAACGCAGGTGTACTCGCTTTCCTATCTTCAACGGTCGAGAGAGAGTAATGATAGCCCATTGTCAGGGTCGGAATAACACAAGCTTGTGGTTGCTGCATTTGTACCTTTTTGTATCAAACCGTAAGCGCTAAAAGTAGTGTTTTAAATTCGTGTAATCCCTATTGTTTTGATGACATTAAGTTGAGTTGAGTTATGAATTTGAATTCATACAAAACAACGATTATTTTTATCTTACTGAGGTACTATATTTGTAGCTAACACAATTACTTTAGTTACTTAAACGAAAATTCGATATTTTATGCCAAATAATACAATTGATCATCCGAAAGAAATTTGTAATCAATAAGATTAAACTTTGAAATAGTCATTGGAATATATCGAGATATTGTTGTTATTACATTTGTTATGGAATTTCTCAACTTGATAGTATTGCAAAAACACGTAGAAAGTTTCCCTACACAGGAAAATCAGATAGCTGTTTGTGCCCGGCGCAGCAATGCAATGCGTGATTTAGCCAGCCTTTGGGAAATACTGCGAGCGTCCTTGATGGTGATGCGGGTAATATCTCCTTTGAGCTCTACTTCTATTGAACCTCTCATTTTCAGAAAGAGGAATCTGTACGATATCTATAAAATAACTACTTTATATACGAGGAAGCCGACCCGTCGTAACAGTCTGTAGTAGTAGGGAGGACGGAATAACTTGTCGATAGTATTGTAAGACTAAAATTGCGTATTTGACTTTCCATTTTCTGAAGATTGGGGGTCATTTGAAGAAAATATTGGTAGGGACTAATCTGCACTAGGTATATAAGTATGGGTATTAGCAGCAGCTAATCTTCTAATACTTAATGAGGTAGGTACCACCTATCTGAATGCTAATTTTAGTACTGAATTGTAGGATGCGTGTTTGATTAAGTAGGCAACTGTAATTTTGTTATTTCTTGCACCGTAACGAAACTTAGAATTGTAACGAAACACCGTATTGTAACGAAACTTAGAATTGAATGAAACCTTCACAAAGGGTTATATGGTAAGTCTATACTGTTCGCAGTAATTCCTTAATTCTGTTAATCCGTCTTGCTTTTGCTAGAGCTCGATGTCTGTTCGGCTAGTCTCTTCAATCCTAGTACTACTCGAAGCTTCGGACAAGATGTACCTACAAGTTTACGTAAGTACATTGTCGACAACGCTGACACAGTATCTCCGCAATTCTATAGAATTGTTACGAGATTACCAATTTTTCGAGTCTCTTTATTTCAGACATTTTTAAATACAATATCTATTTGACCAATAATTCTAAGGCTTTTTTATTTTTCACCGATTATCGTGTTCTAATCTTATTGTGGTCGTTTTTTGTTGTCCACCAGTGTTTAGTGGAGCAGCGTGGAGGTATGCTCGTGGGCACCTCAATCATCAGGAGAGGCACCAGCCATGAGCACTAGCTTAATAAGGTTTAAACCTAGTAGAGGCGTTAGGTAATAAATGAGAAGCTTAGTAATATAAGAAGATGATATATTAGTATAAAACGCTTACCAGATTTTCGTCTTAGCTCATGCAACGAGAAAGGTATTTTTTTATATTTATTTAACAAACCTACAATACATTACAATATCTTTTTTGCAACTTTCTCTATTTCAGAATATTTCGCATGTCGTACTAAAAGTGTGGAGGATCCCTTGTTAGATAGGTTATCTCTTACAGAAAATTGCTTTGCATCTCTAAGGAAATATCCTCGGTAGGGAAAATCGTGTCTCGTAAGTTTGCAAATCTCCTTGTAAAAAATACTTATATCAAATGTTAGAATAGCAACAAATACCGCTTGTTTTATTTTACGTACGATAAAATGGAGTATATATTTAGATCATGTGGTGCATTAAGAATCTTAATCTTAATGATGATGATTATTTTGAATGAGTTTAAACTTGACTTCAACAATATTCATAATTCGGCTAAAAGGTCGGCATAGATTCCTAGTTATATAAATATGTGGCTATGTCACAAATATGAAATCCATAGAGAGCCAAGGATGGTGATTCTGCAAGCTAATTTGCTATTGTTATTACATACAAAAATATTATGCTTAAAATGTTTGTTTAATGTATCACAATTTTTCACAAACCTACTCATTGTCATGAGTTAGATGAAATGGACGGTATACTTAATATACAAGGGAAGCTAATAACAGAATCTCAAGTAAAATTATAGCCTTAACTGTGATTGATTAAATGTTGCCCCGTTGAAACCTTTCTTGACGAACTTATACAACGTGGGAAGTTCAGAAAAGAAACAAATATTTAAAGCTTCTCTCTTGCTGTTGTCGTAAATATAAATTGTAAAGCTACCTTTTGTTTAGATGAAGCATCTAAATTATATCTTTTACATAACATTAATTTAATTAATGCTATAAGATAGAGCCATCACGCTCAAAGAGTTACTGAGATTGCCGCTTTGTTATTTCACTTTCAACATACACATACAACATAACGTGGAAAACAGTCAACATTAAATGATTTAGGGTAAAAAGACTGACGTAAGTATACTACGTAGAAAAAAAAAAATAAAAGGTGACAAATACCTGAGAAAAATGTTTTACAAAAGAGAACAAAGCTCTATATTTAGAATATTTCAGGAAATTACAGGGCTTTTGAGTTACGACCCGCAGGGTTGCTAAAACAGGGAAGGACCTTCCCGGAAGGTTGATCGGAAACCATGCAAATAGTTCCAGTAAAAAGTTTTGTTAGGTAATTGGAAATTCATTAGTAAATTAAAAGAAAAAGTCAAATGAATCTTTCACGTTTAATTTTTAATTAGAGCAAAATACTACTTTGAGGTCATTTAAATTAATCAGAATTAATAATAGCTAACAGTTCTACTATTTAAAATTTAGTTGTGGGTATAGTTTTAAAATAACAGTGTATAACAAAAAAGAAAATTAACCATTGTTTACGGCCTTGTTACACAAGTTACGTGCGACACTATTATTCTTTAAATTTTTAATTAGAAGTAAAGATATCTGTTTCATACAAAATAAAATGTGATATTGGACAATGGCACGCGAAATGCAAAATATTATGTTGCTGTTAACAATTTGTTGGCATGCTATAAATACGTAGTAGCCTACATTTTAGTTAAAACATGAACCCGACCTAATTGTAGGTCTTTAAAACATGCGAATATAATTTATTTTAAACTTTTTCCCCGAAATAACTGGTGACTCAAGTAAGTTACGTGAACCTTTAGTTAATGTAATTGTTATATTTTTACTTTTGTTTTTCTTGCAGGTTTTAATCTTATCGTAAAGTTACATATTAAGTACCATTTAGGATCCTTATACATTATATTTATTAAGTAGATATTAGTACCAAATTGAAACATGCTAAATGCACAATCAAGATCTTGTTTTGCTGTGGCGTTAATTTGTAGCTATAACATGAATAAATAATGTTGTCTAGTTTTTGTTGTTAATAGATTTAGTTTTTTCTTATTTGACGAGATCCTGTAGACGAAAATGCATTTATTTTCGTTTAGCCATCATGTCAAACGATGTCTCCAAAATATGTGGCAATGACATTATGTCCGGAAAAACGACGCCATAGCGAGACAGTACCAATGAGTTTATTAGAAATCACGCTTCCTAAAAAGAGCATAACGTCATTGTGATGTCAATTTCGCTGGCGGCTTTGAAAGAGTAAAGTCATCCTATTACGCCCCATTGTTAATAGACCACTTCGAGCAAGGGTACTTTTAATCAAGTAGGTACGTCTACTCTTAATATTGCTTCCTCAGAGCTTCGACGCAGTACGTGATGTAATTAATACTTCAATAAATGTTGCTGTATTATATTTTATACATATCGATACTGTTATATTGACCACGTTTTATTAATGAAAAGCTGTGCGATAGAACCATATACAAAGTAGTTAGGTACCTCTTTATTCACGATGAAAAATTTGATGCGACTTTTTAATGGGTAGTCATCATTGCCTGCCATTCATACCACTGACTCATTGTAAAGGAGTAAGCATTTAAACTGCTAGTTAAACACTGCAGTGTAATAAAAATGAATAGATTGTACATCTAGGGTGGTAGTTAACTAGGAATATAAAACCCTATAATAGAAGGGTACAGCTAGCGCCTCTTTGACATAAAACTGCCTTATGTATAGACACTAGCGACCTCTCGAACGAAGCGGGGTTCATGGTATCATGCTCAACTAATATTAGAGTCAAAGGTATTTGAAAGTTTCTTGGTTAGCAAAAAAATATTATTGTTGTCAATAATCCTCTACTAGCTTATTTGTACTTATATTAAAGGAAAACCATTTAATGTTCTAAATGACGTATTGTAAATGAAGGAATCAAGACAGCTTGCGTGTGAACAGGGGTTAGGGCGCTAGTCACGCGACTGCACATGACAGTTCTCTACTATATGTATATTCATAATACCGGGAAAGACGTATTTGTACACACAGACAACTGTATAAATAATAAGGCGGTAATTTACTAAGTAAATACTGCCTGGCCTAGTAGCGTCAGTGACAACAACGTTATACTAATTGCTTCTATACCAATGCCATGTTATTGAATTATATACTTCGCTACTTACTATTTATTAATATAAATTACCTCCTTATAGTTTTAAGCTATTAAATTTGTTGTCAGTTGTCATTTTATTTAAAAATAGTAGTAACTAGTTTGAATGAAAGATAAAACAAGCAAAAAATTACGTGCATATAGGTACATAATGTCAAATTCACTAATGACATAAATCATTAACTTTGAATTTAAATTCGAACATTGCTATTCAATAAAAAATGTGGCGATTCACAACATTTTAGTACAAATTGCTTTACAGTAACGTGTTCCAGTTAATTCTCAACACGGTGCAGTCTAGTTCGTTAGGGCTCCGTGCAGGGGTATTAATTATGGGGTGAAGCGGGGAACAGAAAGGGAAGTACGGTATAAAATGGAGAGCCCCGTGACTCATCTAGACGAGGCCAGACGGCGCCAGTCCGCGGGCCATTCGCTGTCTCACTTGCCCCACCCTCCCCTCAATTGTTACAGAAATACTAACTCCTCGCTAAAATGACTTTGAGTTGTCAAAATACTTTTGACCATTCAAAGGGTACTTCGTGTGTTTGCTTAGCAAAATGCTAAAGGAAAGGTAGTTTTGCTTGTCTCTAAAAGCAAGCGATTATGGTCTCTATTGATATACGCAACTTAAAGTAAATAGTACTTAACGTTTACATGAGTAGTTCACTTTTTAATCCTTAACCTCCATTTAATTAAAACTCATAATATTTTAATAGTGTACATTGCAATAGGAGCAGGACTGAATTTATAATTTTAGGGGCATGTATTTGTTTGTATAATTTTTGTTTTGTTATCTATAATATAGGATCCAGTTACGTCAGAATTATTTGTAACTCCTCCATTCTGGGAAACGAATCTGTTCCCGACCGTGGCTTATACAAAAATAGCGCGAAAGTTCGGTGAAAAGACTACGGAAAGAAAGAGACGAGTAAATAATGTATCAAGCATTTTTTGAAACTGTTTCAAAAATAGACATATTTTAGGCAATCAAATTAGAAATATCTAAAGTATTACAATTGCCTTAATTTGAAGTGTTAACTAAAGAATTACTTTGACTTCAATTATTAGGTATTCTACGAAGAAAAGAAGGCTTCTAATAAAACACAAAAAAATTTAATGAACTATTTCTTTTTTATTACATCAGTGAACGATAACTTATTGAAGTATCGAAAGTAGAACGAAGTTTAAAATTTTCCAAACTACGAGTTGGAACGTAAACATTTCAAAACAGTTTTCATTCTAACTTAAACAATTAAACTCAAATACTAAACCTTCAGTCAGTTCAGTAAATCAGTGAAAATTATATTTTACAAAAGAATCTTTAAAGCATTACAGTAACTCGTAACATAAATTAAAGTTGAGTTCTCTTTACAAAATCAATTGGGAATGCTGAGTTAAATGTAACGCAAATACAGGGGGCGGATTAGGTACGTCTTTGCACTTGAGCTTCAACGTTAAGCACTCAAGCCGGCGATCCCACCTTAAGTCGGTGAATGATCCCTTTCATTTCAGCCATTTATCGAACGTACTCCTCGGTTATTTTCCAAGTCCTTTGTGCTCATAAGTACTGTGACTTAAATCGACTTGTTCAAATCTCGCAACGCTTTTTTATTTTCATAATCGCGGGGATAAACGGATGGGCTAACGGATGGTACAGTTTGCGTTTGTCGAGAAACACAGAGTTGCTGACGCATCATCCAGTATTGAGGGGAAAGAAATCTTTTTGCACGTCTTATTAATAACTCAGTAGCATTATGCTAGGGGAAAACGTATGCATGTGGGAGGAATGAATGAGAAAAATTGATTATATGAGATGTGTGTGATGTAGGACAGGTGATACTGCGCGTGGAATACAATACTCTGGAATATTATTAATGCATTGTACTTTTGTGAATAGAATATAGTTATTAATGTATGACTCTTCACAATTGACAAGATTAAGGCGACCTCATTCCGGGACAATTCAAAATTCTAAACTTAAGCTGAATTCTCGCGTAGTAAAGAAGCATTTGCACAGCACATATGAAGCGCATCTCTCGTATTGTCAACCGCATATCAATGAGTGCCACAGGCGACATGTCATTAATATGCACGACGAATAACGCGAGAGACAGTATAGAACCTTGGGCGCGATAGTCTGCAACATAACGAGTACGGACCCTCGATTAAGACCTCAAATAGGGCTCTACTTCTACTTTCCTAAACCTAACATCCACTTTCACAAGCCGTCGTTAAACATTGTTTATCGAAAAGGGGCATTATACCACACTTGAATTTATACATACATAAATACGTGAAACGTGCTAAGGTTTCTGTCTAATTTTTAATATAAACATAAGTTAGTAGGCATTTGTAAAACAACTGTTCTATTACTTCCAATTCTTTAGGATAGTGTCCGGTCTACAGCAAAGACATCCCCTAGCTATTTACTACTTAGTTCAATGAAAGAGATAATAAAGCGGCTTGAACTGAAAAACAACTCAAGCGCATGTCGTTAATACAAATTAATTGGAATTAGTTTAAATATAAAGGAAATTGCCAGAATGTTCGAGGAGGATGATTACGGTTCACTTCACTTCTTTCTATTCTTGAAACCAATTAATTTTAATTTTAAATTAAAACGTTACTGTATACTAAGTTTTAGCATTTTAAGTGAGTATGCCAGAAAATAAGATAAACCATGCTCATAGAAAGATTCTAATACGTTTGCTCGTCATATAAGTATAAATTTTGCTTGGTGGTTATAAGAAATGTTGAAGATTTTGTGTACAAACATCTGTAACATGTGGTTTAATGTTTTAAAACATGTTATGACATATCCACCAACCAAATAAAGGCTCTACAAAAATACGTGAGTTACTTTTGTACATACCCGTGTTTGTTAAACTGCTTAAATTAATCCACGTGAAAATGGGAAAGGAAATTTATGTGCTGTAATTTATAGGTGGGATAATATTTACCTACAACAACGTTGAAACAATTTATTACATTGAATGCGTAATGATATGATACCTCTAGTATTTGTAGGCGTACGGCAAAATGGTTAGTAATGTGTCAAAAATATGGTTTGTTTTTTTGTAATTGTTTAACGTTTTTTTTTACAGACTAAACTGTTTTCTCTATAAATTTTCTGCAGCCAGAAGATAAAAGTGAATGGCAAGAACGTATTTAGCTATAATTCGAATATTAGTGGGAGACGGTGTTATAGACGAGCGTAGACTACTATTTATAACGTAGCGCCGCAAAAATAAAATAACGAAGACACACGCCGCGCCGGCACCAGAACCCGTTAAAAGTTAAACGGTATTGACCTTTATTTTATATCATCACGTCTAAACTGACTCTGGTTATGTTAAAATCATAAAAAAAATATTTTACGGTTTAACATCAAAGCAAGTCATCTTTACAGTCATAATATAAACATACTCGTGACTTTAGTTCGGCTTATAGCAATTTTAATATAAACATTTTTTTATATGTTAAAACAAGCATGTCAGAAAAATACGCGTTTCTTTCTGTAAGTAATTGATAACCGAGTAGTCAAGACAAAGTACTTAAATATAATAAAATACTTTTGTACTTAACGCAATTCGCCTGTCGGTCATTAGTATCACTTAACAGACGGTGACACATTAGCGGGCGAGAAGAAATAGGAGCGTAAAGTTTTCTTTAGTGAATGTTCCTCCACACTAGATTACTAGAAGAAGTTATAAAGATAACCTTTATATCAGAGACTAGGCGGGATACAGCCTATTTTTAGCTTAGCGCCGACTTATAAATACGCCAACGCCAGACGGGCAGCGGGATCCGAAGTGCAGTTGTGAAATTACTAAACTTGTAATATGAATATCATATTATTTCGGAAAGCTGTTGAGATACATCACGTTCCGCCCTATTTTACTAGATTATGCATATGACATTGTGCTTATTGTACGATTACCTAGGCTTAACCTCTTTTCAATCGGGTAGCCAGCACTGGTTTGATGACTTAATACTCTATGACATATTTAAAATTTCATAACGTATTTTGTTGACGTGAAAGTAGACAGCGTTCTAGACGATAGCGTAGTTGCCCTATTTATAGCTAAGCGCCGTCACCGCCGTCGCCGCGCCGCCCGCGAGCAACACCAATATAAACAGAAATGAGACACACGGTACCTCCACTGGCCGCAACCTGTTTAAAAATTTACTGTTAGAGACCTTTCAGGAAACAATATGCATTTTTTATACTCCACAAATATTTTTTGGAACGTTTTGAAGTGACTGCTTTTGCGTCGTTATGATTTTAAAGTCGATAAAACGCGATAAAAAGCGAATAAGAATATGATGGGAATATTTGTGAAATGAGATAGGAAGCATTGCACAGTGTTACTACTTGACTACTAGTTTCAATTCTGACACGTGTGAATTTCCAACCATTTTTTTTATTTACATGCTCAGATTTAATTTAATTTTCGTTTCATTCTACTCGACCAAGATGCATGCCATAAGTGTAACTATGTAAGATGGTTTTTTATTAAAACTCCATTGAGCTTTAGTTTCATTAATAACCGATAAAATTGTAACCATAATATTTTTAAATAAATTGGAATAAAATTTTCACTTGCATTAAAAATGTGTCAAAAATAGATCAGGAGTAATATCGACAAACTGGAACAACTTAAGCACCTATTAACGTAGGCAATTAACCAGTTTGCAATAAGATTCAGTCTTTATTATCGGTAAATAAATGAAAGTAATAAAACTTAGTGCCTAGTAAAATAATCACACAACTTTTATCTTTCGAATTTGCAACTTTCTCATTCATCTCTTGCAACTCTTATGTTCGGCATTTTAAAATTCTTTAGCATTTTAGTCCTTATTAGATTAAATGGAATAACGATTGTATAAAAGTTTCCATTTTAAAGCTTACATTACTTGAGTTAAATAAAAGACGCTTTTCAGCCATAATAGTGACAAAGTCTCATATACATACTCGTTTTGCATAAATACAGCGGACCTTCGACGAGTAAGGCCCTTTACATACTGCGATTTTTAACAGCGATGTAGTCGCAATGTTGTCGTGATGTAGCATAGATGCAGTCGCAAATTTTCCACCTTTAAACGATAAATTCAAATTCAAATCATTTATTTCGTCTTAGGAACTAATAGCTCCCTTAACGAATGTCAAAACTTACAATATTAATAACATTACAAAAATTTAAAAAATACAATTAGATGCAAAAATCTGTTCATTGCTAGTGTAGCGGTGTCGTGTATTTCAACAGCACGCGACTGCATCCCTGCTAAAAGTCGCAGTGTGTAAAGGTTCTTAAGCCGACTTTCACTCCGTTCGATGCCCTCAGCAAGCTATACCCACTAAGATATCTGTTGCTTTTCTCCACAAAGTTGTCAAGTCGTAAAGGGGCAGTCAACTCACAGTTATCATTTAAATTTCAGTAACAAAGTCTTGCCACTCATGACGAGAACTCGCTAATTCCCTTTGTAGATAGAAGGATAGATAGAACCTTATATTATCTTAGGTAGTTCTTGGAAAGGACCTAATTTGCACCAGCAAATTCTCATATTATTTCGGAGAAATGTATGCTCTTTTCACTAGGGACCTATGTGGATGTGTGTGTGTGTGTTTTAATTCCAGTTAATTCATGACTTTGCATAATCCACTGACACATAACGTTTCAACATGACTACCATATTGTAAGGGCATTTGGCATAAATTGGTGAATGATTAGTGGTATTAAGCTCAATCTATTACTGTTATCTATAATGCTAGTAAGATTGTCTGTTTATACCAGTGTGTGATTTGTTGATTAACGTATTGATGCTACAGTTTCTACATTTAATGTAATATCGTCTTGCTAAATAATATTAAATAATTTACTTCTATGTATTCGACTTCTCTGCATTTTTGTCATTCGTTTTTTAGTTTCCGTCGTTAACTAAGGTTTTGTAAGTTAATTCAATTTAATACTCAGTAGATTTAATTAAGAACATGCTTTTTATTTGCAGAAAAACCAGTATCCGGTCCAATTATGTATTTTTATGCCTATCAGTAACATGGACTGCGTTGGTTGTAATAAAAACGTCTATTTGATCTAACTAACGAACTAGATTAATGTTGATTAGGCTTAGATTTTATGTATCCATAACTAGCAATTGTCCGCGGCTCCGGTTGAGGTCATAGCATACAATACATAATAAACAACCTTATGTTGAAAAAATCGCCTACATTATATTGATGGTTATATTCTGTATTGACTATCTGTTTACAAATATGTATGTGTGTACCTGGTGTGTACGTAATAGATGATATTTCTTTACATTAGTCGTGATTATTATTATTAGTTTATTTAAGACAATTTCTTAAAAATAACTTAAAAACAACGTAGTAGACTTTTACAGAATGTAATTGGGCATTTTTAGAATATTTAAAACTTCGTAACAAAATACATTTGTAATTCATTTGAAAATTTAAAGTTAAGTCATTTGAAAGAAAACCATAGCCACCCGAAACCCTCTAAAAGAACCGAATCTCTGTAAAATGAATTCAAATTGGGAAAGTTTACTTGAAGTTCAAGCTCTTTATAATAATGGAGCTTATTTATTCGACTCGATGTTTCATATTTATTCTTGTTATTTAATATTAATAGAATAGAAATAATATATTTTAAGATAACTATATTACGTATCATTAATATACACAGCATATTGGATACGTAATAATACGTAACAAGTAACCGTCTGTACGTGTAAAGGTGTATGAGTAAAAAACAATTACAAAAAATATAAATAAAATTTCTACTTTATGTCTGTGTATCTAAAAGCGAAGTTGAAAAATCAAAAACTTAAAACCAGAGTTCAACAAGTCTAACAGCACTTAAAACGGAGCAACATTTGATTTGGTGTTGCCATGTTCCAGAAACTTATATTTTTACTGGGTGTAAAGAAACGTGACCTCGGCCGTCTAATGCCCCGACGTCATTACTTAGTCCCCTCTAATGGATATTTACACTCACAGTACACATAAAAAGCGACATCTCAGTATTGAGACGATACTTCTCGGGAACTCAGACAAAAGCACGACTCATTGTTGCTGCCACCCACGGAGCTCTTTATTATTAAATTGACTACTTACCCGAGGTTTTTTAGAAAATTATGTCGTTTGCGTTAACCCATTTAAAATATGTAGTTGTTCAAAGAAAACAAAATGTGTTAGTTTAAAATGTCATTGAAGTTTAATGGTTAAATAAATATATTTGTAAGATTCATTTTATGCTCGTATAATAATTTGCCAAAAACAGGTAGGTATAAGTTGTAAGATGACACATGACCTAGGTTGGGCACAAAAATATACAGGGTGGAAACTTTGAACAGGGCAGTGAGGGAAAATACCTTATCCGTAGCAGCTACAACAAAATGGTCTTAGGACACTATCCATAATCTTTTATGGATTTTCGTTCCATATTCACAGATTTTCAAAAAAATGTACAGATAGCAAGAAAATAGCAATTTTTCACAAAAAAGTTTTTTGAAGCCAATCGATCCTGTTTCTAATTCTGATCAAAAACTTCTTTAGGACCTGCCATCGTTAGAGTATTCAAAAAGTGTACACTTTAAACGCCGTATG